>VUQS01066924.1:0-23015 GCA_015108495.1 Heterochromis multidens | reverse complement strand
AGCCAGGTCTACAATTTTGTTTCTGGTGTCCTTTGACAGCTCTTTGGTCTTGGCCATAGTGGACTTTGGAGTGTGACTCTTTGAGGTTGTGGACAGGTGTCTTTTATACTGATTCAAACAGGTGCCATCAATACAGGTGACGAGTGGAGGACAGAGGAGCCTCTTACAGAAGAAGTTACAGGTCTGTGAGAGCCAGAAATCTTGCTTGTTTGTAGGTGACCAAATACTTATTTTCCACCATAATTTGCAAATAAATTCTTTAAAAATCAGACAATGTGATTTTCTGGATTTTTTCTTCTCATTTTGTCTCTCATAATTGAGGTATACCTATGATGAAAATTACAGGCCTCTCTCATCTTTTTAAGTGGGAGAACTTGCACAATTGGTGGCTGACTAAATACTTTTTTGCCCCACTGTATGTTATCTAAGAATTTGAGTCAAAAAACACACTCTTTATCAGAGTCAAGGTCAGTAAAATTATGTTAGATATAAAACACATTGATATTATCTGTTATAATTAAATATGATTAAATACAAAGATTATTGATATTTTTATGTTTTCAGTTATGTAATTTGTGGATAATTGACTGCACATTTACATTGCAAATGAGAACTTTTACCAGTTAATTTTTTTCATACTTTTATCCCACCACTGTGGCAAAATGGAGGCATTCTGTGTGTTGCAACCTGTGTTAAATTTCCACCTGTTTTTAAAAAATGAAATTATATATACATATATGTATATATAGAGAGAGAGTAATGTTTTATACTTCATTCTTCAGGCTAAGGTTTTGTAACCTGTCAGAAAAAAGCTGTGAAGTTCTGGCCTCAATGTTTACCTCCCAGACCTGCTCCTGCAGCTTAAGAGTGCTGGACCTGAGTAATAACAACCTCCTGGATTCTGGAGTCAATTTCCTTTCTATGGGACTGGAAAGTCCTCACTGTAACTTGGAAACTCTCGGGTGGGCATTGTAGCATATTTTGTATCTTTAAAGACTGTAGCATATTCTTTAGGAATTAACAAATAGAATGCAAACAGTTGCTAACATGTATTAATTAATATTTGCATCTCTGTCATTGTCATGTCATTGTTATGCAGATTGAGTGACTGTAAGCTGTCAGAGAATCTCTGGCCTCAGCTCTCAGCTCTGAGACTTCTAGTTTGAAAGAGCTGGATGTGAGTAGCAACGACCTACACGATTCAGGAGTGAAGCTACTTTCAGCTGGAATCAAGAGTACTTACTGCATTCTCGAAACTCTCAGGTTAGAACACATAACACCTTAAAGGATTCTCACAGGGTCACATCCCATGAGTAGATTCTTAACAATAGACTTTCTATAAATGATAGCTTTCAACATTTTTGTTGTTTGTGTGTGTGTGTGTGTGCTTGTTGTTATTTAAACCAGGTGCAGCTATAATTGGATGATAAAGAAGTGTTGAGAAGTTAAAAGTTAATGCTGTATTAGTACAAATAGGTGAAAACTACTGAGAGCAACAGTTAAGAACACCAAAAGACTAATTTAAGTAATCACAGAATTGCCTTTGCTTAAGCCATAATTTTGGTTTCGCATTAAAAGTTTTAAAATCTGTTAATGTTTTTATCTCTGATGGCAAGATGCTCCAGATCTGTGCTGGTTTTGCTGGTTTGCATTCCCCACTGGCTGATCCCCTTGTGGTTAAATTTTTGCTGCTTCACTTTAAAACAATTTGCTTTAATTGATCTGGTGGGGCAGTTTACACATTTAAAAATCTTTTTTTTTAAATTAAATATGCATACAAATTGTCTAAAAGGTTTTAATCATGTCTAAAAATATTTCTACTACTTTACCAAAATCTAGTGATCTTTTAGTTACTGTAAGAAAACATGTAGCCATTTCTGTTGAGTATTAAAATTGTTGTTGTTGAAGAAGCTTGTGTTTTTCAATAAAAATTATTAACTGCTCTGCTCTGTTTTTCAAAAACTTTAGAAATTGCAGGAAGAGTTGAAATTGGTCTTTAATTAGAAGCTAGGTGACTTCATAAGTTAGGTGACTACATAATTGAGAAAATTGTTGGCCTTAGCAGAGTTTCAGTATTTGTAATTATTTGTATTTTGTAATTGATTGAAAACATAACATTCAAAGTGAGACATTTTACTATTTCATGAAAAAATGTTAGCTGTTGATGGTGGCAAGGAGTCCCCAGGAGTCCTGCGTTGAAATGACCAGGTTCTTAAGCCATGTAGGCAAAAGGTCAATTTGCCTGGGCTTCTCAGAGGCTACCCTCCTAATCCTCTGGTACACAGCCTCCATGTACTTTGGGCAAATGTTTGTAAAAGTCTCTTGGAACAATATTATCAAAGTGCTCCAGCTACTCCTTCAAGTCTGCGAGGTCCATCCTATGGTGCATTCTGTCATGAAATGTGGATGAGGACCGGGTCCTCAAACCATGTAGGCAAAAGGTCAAACATTATCTACACGGCAATGCCTATTTGTCAACAGGTGAAGTAAAAAACATAGTACCATAGCCAAAAAATTCAGTGTGCTCTAGCTACTGGACATATAAAGGTCTTCTCCCAAAACTGGTCTTTTTTGAAGTGGAATGAAAAAAGCCAAAAGCAGAGTAGCCATAGGCAAACATACCACTCTTTACCATGTCTATAACTTTTTGTTTGCTTTTTTATACAAGTGGTCAAGATTTTCCTTTAAATTTGAATTTAATGGTTGAAAAACACTCACGCTTGCTTATAATTCCTTTCTCTTTCTCAGATGCAAAGCACAACAGTATTTAACTGGTCCACATTCCATTAACTGTGCATCGATGTTTACAGGCTTTCGGGTTGCCTGGTCACAGAGGAAGGCTGTTCTTGTCTGACCTCAGCTCTGAGATCCAACCCAACCCATCTGAAAGAGCTGGACCTCAGTTATAACCACCCTGGAAACTCTGGAGTGATGTTGCTCTCAACTGGACTAAAGGATCCACAGTGGAGACTGGACACTTTAAAGTATGGCTCATGGAGAGCTGTGTTATGTTTATTGCAACCTGAGCTTAAAAATTTTTTAGTTTAGTCATAAAGTTTAGAAGCTATATTAAATACCTTTAAAAGCCTGCAAAATTCAAATTGCAAAATTATTTATTTTTACGCCCAAACGGTTACTTTGGTGGGTACACTGTACTGTATATCTGAACAAATTGCAAAGCGAGGTAATTAATACTTTTATTTCTAAAGCAGAGAGAATATTACAGCTACCATGTGATGGTAAACACAGCAACACAACAAGAGAAGTAACATTTCAGAAAACAGTATTTTACAAAAAAAGAGTTTAATTAACTTCAATTAACACTATGAAAGGGTAGGGTTCTTAAAGAGTGTGTGTTTTGCTGCTGAGGTTTATGTTACGTTTCGGGGGTATTCTTGTGTTTCTCAGTGCTTTCATTTGTTTTAGTCGAGTTTGATGAGTGAGGACCCAAAATGCAGACGCAGAGAGGCAGGTTGAGTTTGAACAAAAGGCGAGCTGTTTATTGAGGCTGATGTGAAGATCATATGGCAAAACACAAATCCAAATGAGAAAAAGTCCAAGAGAAGAAGTAACTAAAACTCACAGGGCTAGGAGACACTAGGGCACAGAGAACAGGAACAGAATGACACGAGGAACACTAGGTACTGGAACAGGTTGAAACAAGTTGACGCAATGCGCTGACAAAGACAAAGAGGAAGACAGCAACTATAAATACACGGGGGGTGGTTGGGAAAGAGAGGAAACACCTAGCGAAAATGGCTGAAACTCATTGTGGAAAACAAGACTAGGGAAAGTAAAAAAGAACACTAAACACAAGGGACAATGATTACCAAAATAAAACAGGAAATCACTTAACACGGAGACAAGGACTCAAACATACAAACTTGACATACAACGACAATCACGAGGACAAGACTGACACGAAGACGAAACTGAGGGAACAGGAAGCAAATAAAGAAACTAATAAACCTAAGGTCATCAACAACTAAAGTAAGACTAGTGGCACAAATAATAAAAAAAATACCAATACCAGGGGTCATAAAAATTAAACTCATGAACAAAAGGAAACACAAAACACTATTAACAAAACCTAGGAATAAAATCCCCTCTCACAACCAAAAGAAATCATAAACCCACAGAAACTCAAAATTCAACCCAGGGTCAACAACCCAGGGACCATATGTTTTCCAGATTGTCTTTATTATTTATGTGTTTTTTTCTTATTTTCTAAAATGTAGTTTGTTTGTTTTTTAAAAAAGAACAGTCTTGTTAAATACCACAGGGCAAGGACAGAATATGCTTTTCCGACAATGTTTGCTCTTTCAGACTGGACCATGATGGAGATCAGGTTTATTGAAGTGTAAGTACGTTTTTTTTTTTTAATTACCGTGTTCAAAGCAGCTTTCTTATTTTATACACTACCTACTCCATATCATATTTGGACATATATTATATAACTTAATGGGAATCCTTTTTGTGTGGAGTTTGCATGTTCTCGTTTCTGAGTGGGTTCTATCCGGGTACTCTGGCTTCCTCCCACAGTCCAAAGACATGCATGGGGTTAGGTTAACTGGTGATTCTAAATTGCCCGTAGGTGTGAATGTGAGTGTGAATGGTTCTCTGTCTCTATAGCCTCTTTTCCACTAGTACCTACTCGGCTCGACTCGATGCGGCTCGACTTGGTTTCGGTTGTTTTCCATAACAATTGAGTACCACATACCACAAGTCCCGTGACTTCATTTATATGCGACACAAAAAAAAAACAACAATGGAGGACATCAAGGCGATGGTTTATCTGCGGCTCGGTCGATGGCTTTTTGTCAGACTCGGGGTAAAAGAAGAGAGCCGTGGCGGGTTTGAATCGTGAAGGAGTCGCTCTAATGACTCATCCAGTGACGTCACTGCAGTCCGTTGACGTCACATCTCTGGGATGTGTGCATCCTTTGGGATCGACTCGGCTCGCTTGGAACCCAGGCCAAGCAGGTACTAAAAAAGTACCTGGCACCAGGTACTACCACCTAATGGAAAACTCTAAAAACCGAGCCGAGTTGAGCCGAGTAGGTACTAGTGGTAAAGGGCTATATGTGTTAGCCGTGTGACAGATTGGTAACCTTGCCAGAGCATACTCTGCCTCTCACTCTGTGACAGCCGGGATAGGCTTCAGCCCCCCCACGACCCTTAATTGGATAAGTGGAAGAAAATGGATGGATGGATGGAATATACATATATAATATCACAATATAATTTGTAAAATATTTGTACTATTATTTACCATCCATCCATCCATCCATCCATCCATCCACCATTCTTTTATCAGCCATTTAATTCATGTTATTTTTGATTATACGTAATATGTTTTGAATATGGACTAATACAAAAATAATTGTTTAAATTAAAAACAGTCATGAATTCTAATACATGCAAGGAATATTATATATAAATGTTAAGTTAATATATAAAAATAGTCATAAATGTTAATATATTCATCTTTCTATTGGCCTGTTCATTCATGTAATTGTCGTGATTTTATTTTTTTAATTGTAGTTTTGGAACACATTGGTATCTCATATTTAATGCAAGGAAGAAACTTAATCAAAGCTTTGGTTCTCAAGAAACTTAAGGCAGTCATTTACTGCAAAGGATTTGTATTAAAAACTTCACTTACATTTAAAATAATGGTAGTGTGTGCAGTTACCTTACCTGCACTCGAACTGTGTACAAAAATGACTATACTTCTGTTAAACCTCTTGAAATAAAGCTGAAAGTCTGCCTATCAATCACATCTTAATTGTTTGAGGTAAAATGAAGTGTATTGGTGCACGCAAAACCACAAAAAATTTGTTATTGTCCAAAAACCTACCGACTTTACTGTATTTTGCACCCTTTCTTCATAGTATCAGTGCTCGGGATTTTAACCTGCTTGCCAGCTGGGCACCTACTTTGTGAAGTTTGCATGTTCAGTGTTTGCAGAAACAGTGTGAAATGTTACATTTACTTAAGTACCCTACTTGCAGTACTACAGAACTAATAATTGGGTCATTCCATCTCAAATCAGCCAATTTTTAGAAAATTTCTGCTCGACCATCTCCAATTTGAATAAAAATGTTATGGTACAAAGTTTGAACATGTATAATGAGTGCTGTGTAAGCTTAGCTTCAAATACAAATACTTTTCAAAATATATGTTGAAAAACCCAAAGACCCATTTTCAAACCATTTGTTCGCATGTTACTGGCTAGTTAAAATATGAAAGAAAAACGTAGTCCCATATTTGAGCACACGGTAATAAAACACTTCACACTGTAAAAGACGAGACTTAGAAAATAATTTTGTTAAATATATCCATGTTTTGCCTCTTAGTATATTTTAACCTGAATTATCAGACTCTTCCAGGGCAGTAGGTATCAAAATACTAGGTAGGGTAGGTCTTGAAAACAGCTGATGGGTACTGGCAGGCCAAGCGGAACGCGGCTCAGGTAGTGGCTGAAGCAAAAACCCGGGTGTGGGAGGAGTTTGGTGAGGCCATGGAAATATGCACATATTTAACTAAATTATTTCCTGAGTTATAATTAGAGTACCATCTATTTTTTCTACTTATGTACTCCTGATTTATTGTGTTTGTTTTCTCCATTAGATGCCTGTGAGCTAACACTGGACCCAAACACAGCTCACAGAAGGCTCATTTTGTCTGAGGACAATAGACAGGTGACATACGTGATGGAGGAACAGCCTTATCGGTATCATCCAGACAGATTTGATACCTTCAAGCAGCTGGTCTGTGAAAATGGACTGACTGGGCGCTGCTACTGGGAAGTTGAGGCTAAAGGCTTTATTTGTACAGCAGTGACTTACAGAGGAATCAGAAGGAGAGGAAGTGGTAATGACTGGAATTTTGGAGGGAATGAGAGGTCCTGGGGTCTGTGCTGCCATGGCTCATGGTATAGGGCATTTCACAATGACAATAAAGTGGTAATAAGTACACCTGTTAAATGCAGTAGCAAAGTAGCAGTCTATCTGGACTGGCCTGCTGGCACTCTGTCCTTCTACAGCATGTCCTCCGACACACTGACTCATCTCCATACCTTCTACACCAAATTCACCAAACCCCTCTATCCTGGCTTTGGCTTTGATTTAAAATTTACATCGGGGGAAATTAATTCTTCAGTGTCATTGCTTCAAATTGATGCAGAAAGAGTCAGTCGGAGTAGTTCATAAATCTGAGACTATCATGAATCTACGACCATAAATCCCTGGGCAGTTACACATTTTTTGTTTTCTGGACCAGAGGACCTTGGTTTTCAGCATTTTTTTAACAGTGTAGCAGGCTGGATGAAGAGCAAATAGTAAACAATATACTGTTTTGAGCGAGATAAAATCCCATTGGACTATAAATGCATACCTTAATTCCCATGAGTGCTGCGGTAATTGTGGTAGGACAACTTTAACCTTTAACTGGGAATGTTAGCTGCTGCCTCTACTATTTTATTTTTCAGCAGCTCCATAAAATATGCAAAACAATAAAAACACACTGTGATTTTCTTCATATATCAGAAATAAACAGTGGACTGCAAAATTGAACAACTATGGAAAGACAGGATAATGATTATACCAAATATGCTTAAGTATCCACTAGCATGGAAATAAATGCTTATCCTTCTTCTAAACTTAACTTTTTCTTTTTTTCCAGAGCTGCCTATTCATTTCCAGGTTACATTTTTAATTACTAATTACTAATACTAAAAAAACAAACACAAAAAAGAAAACAAAATCATTTGTCCAAACTGAATCTAACACATAGGGGAATTAAAGCTGAATAATGTCACACATGCAGATAGTCCTATAAAAGAAAAATATAGAACAGTGCTACATTCTGGCATATTTAAGGAATAATTTTTCATAACATGATTTAGTGCTATGAATTCCATTATTCTCAGCCATGCTATCATGTTATCTGCTAGCTCCCAATTCCTTCTGTTTTTCTTTACTCTCTGGGTGGACTCTACGTGTCCTATGAGGTTGTCCTAGAGGCAGAGCAAGTGCCAAAGTGCTGGCTGGCACCTGCTTCCCATCATTTCATTTCCCACATATGCATAAAAGGACTAGTGCAACATCCACTCATCGCCAGGTCCACCTACTGTTCTTTGGAGCTTCTCTGGACTCTTTTTCTCCCTTGGAAAATTATTCACCTGCCTGCCCACTTTCCATCACTCATCTAAAGAAGAAAAGAGAACCTTTATATGTCAGAACTTACATGTGCAGCTGCCCCGCAGCACACACCGCTCCACCACTGTTGAAAAAAACAATACTGCTATCTGTAAATAAGCAGTTACACTTTGAATGGTAGCTTCTGTGAATATTCATAGAGAATTCTGCTCATCATGTCAATTGAAATCTGTCCCCTTTTGATACAACATTTAATATAATAAAAATAATAATAATAATATTTTTTTGCTGCATACATTGAAGGCTCTCAGTGTCCTTTTGGAAATAGAGCCAGCTCATCCCTTTTTTTTTATACAGCCTCTGTGTTGGTCTTCCAGTTCAGCTATTGTTGATTGTGGATATCCAGGTACTTGTTTTCCTCCACCTCATCAATGTCCTGTCCCAGGACAGAAATGGGCTCGTCCTCTGAAGTCAGTCACCATTTCTCTGCTCTCATTCACATTCAAAACTAGTCTCAACTGGGCTCAAGAAGTACACTGAAGTCAAGGTGAATGTCTGAGGTGGATAGCCAAAGGACAGCTGAGAGGTTATCATTTGTTAAACCTAATCACTGAGAAACATTATCCACATATTTATGTACACGTAAATAGAACCAAATCATCTGAGTATGCCTCTTTATGTGTGGAAAGGCACATAAAATCTGTGAGGTAACATACTGTGGTTGTTTAACCATCCTTATACTTCACAGTTAGACATATTATGTCTTTCCTGGTTGAGCTGTTTCATGCAACACATTTAGTAGACATGTTCTTTTGGATATTTCACTGTGGTGGGGTGTAGTTTGTGGCTCAGCTGCAGGAGAAGGGTGGAACAGTGGGTTCGAGGGGCAGTGACAGGAGAGGCTCAGTAGCACAGCTGACGCTCATTATCTGTCATCATGTCTCCATATTTCAGTAGCACGCTGAGGGCTAGAGGAGAGGAAGGACAGTCGGAGGGTCCACTGGGTCCAGCTGAACATTAAAAACTGTAAAAAACACTGTAAATAAACGCTCACAACATTACAACATGGTGTGTGCCGGGTCCTGTTTATCACAAGTGGTGCTGAAACCCAGTTCGTGCCATAACGGCCCTGCGACCAGCACAGCCCGTGGAGGCACTGGTACAGATGATGGCGGACCTGGCCGCCATGCACAAGGAGCAGGTGGCGGTGCAGCGGCAGCATCTGGAGCAGCTGCAGGAGCAGAATGACCGACTGCAGGGCCAGGCTGAGCGCCAGACCAAGGTGTTGGAGAACCTGGTCGCTCGGTCTGGCTCCACTCAACCTGGGCCCGATGGTGTCGCTCCACCGGATGGGGGAATGGGATGACCCCCAGGCCTTACTGGAGGTTTTTCGGGCCACCGCAGAAGCATGTCGGTGGCCCAAAGAGGAATGGGCTCTGCAGCTGCTCCCTTTGCTGTCAGGGGGAGGCACAGGTGGCAGCCCTCAGCTTGCCCCCAGCAGCGAGGAATTGTTTTGATGACATCCGCCGGGCGGTGGTGGATCGCCTGGGCCTCGCAGCGGAGGACTACCGTCGTCGCTTCCAGGGGAATCGGATGGGGCCGGAGGACCAGCCTTTCGCCTTCGTTAGGCGGTTATATGATGCGGAGGCTTGATGGCTACAGCCTACAAAGGGAGAGGCTCACCCAGTGGAGCTGACTGTGATGGAGCAATCCCGGCAGGTACGGTGGGTGTGTCTGCTGCCACCGGCCAGCCAACCTCCAGGCGAGGACCATCTGGCAGCGCAGCTAAGGGAGGCTGCGGGGCGGCCTCAACCGGCAACAGGTAGTCGGCCGGTCCCGGCCCCAAAGAGAAGGCTCCAAGAGTTGGCATCATCATGGGCCGTTGCTGCAGAGCAGTGGCCACTCGCATCCACTAATCCTTTTTTTTTCTGCTGTCTCTTCCCAGGTCCTGGCGGTTACAAACGCTATTCCCCACTCACTGGGAGCTGCACAAACGCTGAGGCAGGAGTGTTGGAAGTGTGGGCGGCTGGGACACATCCGCCGGGACTGCCCGATGATGGAGGTGTGGCAGGTGTTCCGTGTCGCCGGCCCTCCAACACCTTCCCTCGGTTCAGGAGGGACATACAGCATTCTAGTAAGGTGCCAAGGGGGTATACGCCGGACTATGGTGGAGTGGAGGTTAGGTGTGTACATGGGGATGTCCACAAATATCCCATAGTGCCGCTAGTCATTAAACATAAGGGCAAAATGCATAGAGTCAAGGCCGTGGTTAGCTCCAGCCTGACGCATCCCTTAATTCTGGGAACAGATTGGCGGGGTTTAACCCTCTGGGGTCGACAGACGTGCCGGCGCGTCCAAATCACATGACCAATTTAAGATGACGTAGCAGCAAGTGCCAGTTTTTAAATTGTGTTAACAGGCCAAATAAAACCAGAGTTATGATACATAATTTACGCAATGATTTTTCCTGAATACTGTTGTCACGTTTAGTGCAGGAAAACGGTGAAAACAGGATTTTCTAAGGATGGCGTTCACATGCAGAAAGTGCTTGCGAGCAACTACGGACTGTCACAGATGCTGGCCAAAAAGCCACCAAAGGCAGACTGAAATGTAAACGCTGTCTCCAGGTGGACAACAGGTAGAGTGATACACCTGAAGGAGTCACACCTGTGATGTGCCCCTGTCTTGTGGTGGACAGTAACTATTTTTTGGAGTGTCACAAATAATTTGTACGGCATTTTATTGTGACACCTGATTGTTTTGTAATTGGTTGTAAATAGTTGTATAAAAAACACCTGAGGCATTGCCTGCATTTTAATGTAAATAGTTGTATATAACTATATAACAATAACTAATTTTTTGAAATTCAAAAGTTATATTTCAGGTTATGAAAATGATTCATTAAACATTTTTGTGGTTTTCACAGTAAAAAATAAACTTTTTTCTACTTGGATTTTATGTTTTTTGTGTGATTTTAGTTCCAGTGTGTTAATACAGTATGTCAAAATGAGAAAATAACTGTAAATTTAGACGTGTGAGGTTGTGCTAAAAAAAATGATACCAAACAAGGCAAGGTAAACAGTTTTTAAAGGTGAAATATAAAGGAAAAATCAAAAGTAGTCAAAAACGGCCAATTATACCCTGGACCCCAGAGGATTAAAATCAGTTTTTAACATGTCCCACAGACTGAAATTACTATTGAAATGTATTGCAGTTCTGCTGTAACTTGGATATGAAAGATTACAAAGCTATAAGGTCAATCAACCTTGGATAAAAAGCTGATTTCCTTTGATTTGTTGCGTGCTACAAGGTATTTAGATGTTTAAACTGTGCTTTGAAACTTAGAGACTCTAAAAGGCAGCAGGACATAAAAGATTATCTTTGCTGCTGATATCTAAGAGGTGATAAATAAGGAAAAGATCTAGTGTTTTGGAGTGCTTTCTCAGTTCTGGCAAACAGACAGTTTGCAATTTTTCTACACAGGCAGAGAAAACTAAAATTTTATGATTTAATATTTGAACTGATTCAGTCCAGTAAAAGTTTATTTTCTGACTTCCGTATCATGTCTGCCACACTTGGTTTGAAGTCCACAGTATTTGTGCCTAATGAAGACATAATCAAGGAAGAACACCCTCTAACCCTAACCCAAAACATTTTAAGGTAATTTAACACTGTAAAAAGGCACACAAATCATCATGATGACACAGGGAAGAGGTCATCCAAATGACTGTGACTATGCTGAATGGCTATGGATAATAAATAGATCCAGCCCACTGCACCACTAAAGCCTGGTTTATGCTCACTGTTGCCGCCCTCACAAATGGTAGCATCTGCCAAAAATAACGACACACAAGTAACGCGATTTTTATGACTTGGCACAGCAGATACAGCCGGGTTGAAGACATAAGTGTATGATCTGTCCACACAAGCTCAGAGATTCCCACATGATATCTTCGAAAGTATAAAAGGTGGACGTAGCTACGATGGCGTCATCCATTGGTTTCTGAAGTCCTGTCTCCATCTTGGTTTCAAGAAACTGGATGTGACGAGAGGGGCAGATCTAGCATACCACAGATAATGTTCCAGTTTGGAATAATATGAACAAGATTGAAAAAATAAACATATTTTTTTATTTAATTTGACCCAAAATGCTTAAATTAGCCTATAAACTCATCAGGAAAGAGTTTACAGAGGTAAGACACAAAGTTGTTTTCCCCCTATAAACTCATCAGGAAAGAGTTTACAGAGGTAAGACACAAAGTTGTTTTCCCATAGATTTCTACTGAGGTTTCTCACGTGATGTCATGTGTACATTGCTCAAGAGTTCTCTGCCATTTTGGACGTTATGCAACCACTGGTTCCAAGGAAAAATTGTGTATTCCCCAACTAGTTGGCAGTGGTTCCTGGAGGTTTCCGGCTCTTGCTGAGTGAAATCAGATTCAAACCAGAAATGGGAAGGGTTTGCCTTCAAAATAAAAGTTGTGCCTCAGCGCTGCGGCTAACGCGGCTAATGTTTCAAAAGGCACAACTTTTACTTTAAAGGCGAACTCTCTCCATTTCCGGTTTGTGGCGCACTTTTTCAAGTTTTTCTAGCTGGGATAGTAGCGAGTATTTGCTATGTTTAACTAAATTAGGATAACACATTGTTGCTTCATTTATCAGTGAAATTACCATGTGCAGTTTGAACTTTCATGATTTCGGTAAATGGTGCAAAGAACACACACTCTTTGAGGAGCTAGTCAGTGGGTTTAAGAATGAAACAAACTAATTTCTGACTTAATTTTCACATGAATTATGAGTCAGTGAGGAACAAGACATTCTCTACCTGTCAAGAAACAACAATGCATTTTAAACTGGGCTCTCAGGTTTAATGAAAGACTTGAGCTGCTACATTCAGGGTCCCCACTCTCCTCAGCTCAGTATTTACGTAAGCGATGGTATCTGCTGAGCTCCTGTTTGAGTAGCAGCAGAGGCCTCTTCCCTTTCCAAATGACTTTGTCTCTGAGGAAGTTGTGATTTGGCCCCACTGGACCCTGATAAGATTGGAGGGTCTGATTAGGGTGACTCCGCCCGGCTTGCAGCAGGAAACTGGACAGTGTATGTGTGGATGCAGAGAGGAACTATGCATGGTGAGGTTACGTGCTCAGTGGACCGTTTGTGTCTGGGTGTTTATGCTTGTCTGGACACCAAAGCTTTGACCTGGAAAAAACAGAATTACTGCTCACCAGAAAATAGGATAATTTGGGGTTTATAGATTTTTCTATCAGGTCATTCACTACATATGACTTCAACTAAAAATGACAGTTAAATGTGTATAATAAAAATATGGACTTAAAGTCTTGACACATTCTATTAATCTAATAGTGGATGTCAGATTTCAGACTGATATATCATTATAAAGTAAACAACAGCCATTATCTGACAGGAATTTAACTACTTTCAAATGTTTGTCAAATTGCATGGCTGTAGGTTTGTTTTGAGCACTTGGATGGACAGATTAATGTCCTCTTACTCGTTAAATTTTGGGCGGCAGATGTGCACAAGAAACACAAGTTTAAGGGAATTTTGAAACAATGCAGGTGTGTTGCCATTCTGAATCCCTTTTAAATAATGATTCTCAACTTTTCTCTGTTATTATCTCCACTGAATCACCCTGAATAAGCATGATTTACTCATCTGAGTCAAAGTTCAGTGAGTTAACAGTTCTGTTGTATATCAGGCTGGTTTTGTGTCTATTGTTTGGGGAAATAACATGCTAAAATGAGTATGTGGTACCTGTTTGTGTAAACAGAAACAAAAAATTAATTTTACTTCTTTATTTAATAGCTCAGATGTGTTTCGGTAAGATTTCTGCTAAGGTTCAAAACTTTCTGTATGTTGAAAATCACACGTGTGTGTTTTGAGATGTTGAGCCTTTCTGAAAATAAGTAGTCGAGATAACATCTTAAGAAAAGTTAATTCGCTGACATCTGTTCTTAAAAACTGGCTAGTTGTACTTTACTTAAAATGGCAAATACACCTTTCATTTGACGGATCACTGATTGTAATGAATATTTTAACAGACAAAACCGTTACAGATTACAAAAAAATGAATAACGGTCTACAGAAAATCTGGATATAATGAATTATATAAAATCTGATGAATTCTTAGCCAGCTGACTGTATATAAAATAAGTAGTATCAGCTTCAACTCTACTTCTAACTTAGCATGTATGCTATGCAGCTGTCTGTGTTTTTGACCAAATTTGCGAAAGGCCAAAGCCAGATATGCTCAGCTTTCTCTTCTCTCACACTCAGCTACATCATGAGGAGCTTCCATCCTTCAAAGGTCCAATATTTAACTGATATTTGAGGGCAGCTCTTTTTTTACACCTCACTGAACGTCTGCGTGACTGGTCCATGTTCTGTTTGCCATTCAGGGAGATGCAGGGCTCCGGAGGTGTGGTTGGAGATCAGAGGTATGTCAGCTGCCTGTCAAAACGGCATGCAATGCTTCCATCCTCCTTCTCGCTCTTTCTCTATGGTTTTCTCCTGTCAGCCCGACTCCTGCAGCTTTGCAAAGGAGTCAGCTTTGCAAAGTTTAAGATGCCTGCGGTTATGAGGGGCCAGAGGGGCAAATACTAAAACTCACCAAAGCAGAAATGTAGCTTTAGACCAAGAACAGTAAAAATATACATGAGTGGTTGGGTCTTTTTGCACTGACTGCACACAGGACTGACAGTCCAGTTACTGCATTTTATCAACACTGCATTAAATAATGTTGGGTGCACTGTAGACTCTGTAAGACAACAAAACGTATGACACTTTGGTGCAGAGTGTGCCACTGCTCACAAATAAAGAGACAGTCAGATTTTATGGAAAGAGAATTAAATCAATTAAAGGCAAAGCGATCTGTTCCTGTAAGCAGGAATAATGAGTCAGTTGGTTGGATCAACTGAAAGGACGTTCTCCTCTTTGACCCACAAACAAACTGTTAGAATCAAACAGAAATCAATTTTACATGCTTACATAATTCTATGTAAAAATATTTGTTTGTGGATAGAATTCATTGCATTAAAGCCTTTAGAAATAGCTGTTCAGAAGTCTTCAGGAAGCTGTGACCCTTGGTTCATGGCATCTTCCAATAAATACAAGCTCCCATTCATTAAACCTCCTCAGTGGTATGCTTCCAGAAACTTCTAGGCATCCTGAATAAACTGGTGATGGTGTACAAATATAAACATCAAACTATTCATTTTCTGTTTGTAGTCTTTGATGTTTTTACTTTTATACATTTAATCAATTCATTGCTTTAATCACTTAAGGTTTCTCTGGATGTGATGGTCTGTGATTAATGATGTCTGTTTTAATGGTCAAGAAAGTCAGAAACAGGAGGCTAATAGGTCTTGTTATTTTACTAAATGATATAATTATTTTTACATTTGGGTAATTTTAAGGGTTTAGCCAGTTTTACAGCTATCAACTCAACACATTTAGGCATGCAGACATGGTCAAGACGAGCTGGTGAAGTTCAAACCGAGCATCAGAATGGGGAAGAAAGGTAACTTAGGTGATTTTGATCGTGGCATGGATGGATGATGATGGTGGCATGATGTATGGATCCATCCTGCCTTGTATCAGTGGTTCAGGCTGGTGGTGGTGGTGTAATGGTGTGGAGGATATTTTTTTGTCACATTTCGGGCTCCTTAGTACCAACTGAGCATCGTTTAAACACCACAGCCTACCTGATTATTGCTGACCATGTTCATCCCTTTATGACCACAGTGTATCCATCTTCTGATGGTAGCTTCCAGCAGGATAAGGTGCCATGTCAAAAAGCTCAAATCATCACAAACTGGTTTCTTGAACATAACAGTGAGTTCTCTATACTCAATGACCTCCACACTCACCGGATCTCAATCCAATAGAGCACCTTTGGGATGTGGTGGAACAGGAGATTTTCACATCATGGATGTGCAGCCAACAAATCTGCAGCAACTCTGTGATTCTATCAAGTCAATATGGACCAAAATCTCTGAGGAATGTTTCCAGCACTTTGCTGAATCTATGCCACAAACATTTAAGACAGTTCTTAAGTAAAAAGTGGGCCCAACGTGGGACTAGCACCTAATAAAGTGCCTGTGAGTGTACTTTTATAGGCTGGAGGAGTTTGTTTTATTTTTTTTCTTGGTGTAGTACTGCTACTGGCCACTTGGAAACAAGCCTGACTTGTTTTTGTGGATCCAGAATTAACCACATTTGGATGAAAGGGTGGCAGTATCAGCTAATACTAGTTGGCTTAGTTAGCAAACTACAGTCAAACTGTCAGGTGCAACACAGATACCTGCTAAATAGTAACTAAATAATTAGTAATAACTCATAAAAGCTACTCATTAAAAATGTTCCAAAAGGCACCAACAGCTCAAAGAGAGGTCCAGTTCAGTGACTGGCATTAGCGGAGGCAGCAAGCCTCAAGTGGCAACTAGAGGAACTGCAGTTTTTTGACACTGGCCTAATTTTTGCTGCTAGAGGTAGAGTTATGGTAACTTGACCCAGACGGATAACAGCAATCACCTAGACCAAGAAATTCAATGGTTTACATGGGGAAAAAAGTCATAATGGCCACAAGGATGTTGGCTGTAATGCCTGCCTGTTGTCACTACAGTAAAAAAATCAGCAGCTGATCCTGTAAATTCTCCTCTTAAATCCAGGTTACATTCATACAAGTTCAAAACAGTAACTAATACCAGAATGAAGTTGATGCAGCAGCTTATGTTGTCAGATTCAGGGTTAACATCTTTTTAATTATGAACTACTTGATATTATCCTGAATTCTATCAAACATCTGTATGTGTTTTGTTGTTAAAGTCTGGTAAATTCACATTTTGAAATGTTTTTACAGCAAAATAATTGAAAATAATTGTAATTTATTCAACACCTGAGTGAGAACACGACAATTTAAACATCTGCAGGCTAAAATGGTAGTTTGCAGTATTGTGGTACAGTTTACAGTTACAGCTATGCTGGACTGTTACAGTCGGTATGCCTCGACTCATCCTCAGCTGCCAGTCATTGCTGTATCAGTACTCACCTCATACATAGGTACAGTATAATTATCCCTCCACTATTGTCCTCTGTTGCTAACAACACAGTCTGTCCAGAGCTTTTGTGCCAGTGGAAAGATGGCTTTTCTGAGAAATACTCTCAGCTTACTATTAAGCTGACTGTAAAAACTAAAAGGGCAGTTTGTGGAAACAGATATACTGATGCACAATGACATGTCAGCAACGTGCCACCGGGCACAAACCCAGCTCTCACCATGCAAAGCCAGATTAAACATCATGGAGATGAGAGTTTTATTTTTCTTTCATCCCAAAGCATTTGCTGCACGTGTTGTCCTACATTAAATTTCCAGGTCTCCTGCCAATTGCTATTAAGGATTTTACCTGTCAAAAGTTTAGCACAGTTCTCAGCATTTGCGTCGTTGCCTAAATACAAATGATTACATAGTCACAAAAGCTCAAATTATACTTGTGAATAAGCTTGGTGAGTTATCTGAATTTGTTGGCAGAGGATTGAGATGCTATAAAATCTCTGTAAAATTCCTGCTGGTTGGACATTTTTGCTTAATTAAACAAAAATGTTAGCAAAAACTAAACAGTCTTTGCATCCAACTAAGGCTGTTATTCTGGAAGAAATCTGAGAATGTTACATTTCCATATTATTACCAAACTATCCTGACTTTTATAATGCAGAAATCCCCAATCTTATGTTGTGGTTCTGTCCTTATGTGTGGAAAATGCACTGCTACTAATTAATTTACAGTATCAGATCTCACATTATGTCTACTATATAAGTACACTGTAAAGGATTAGCATCTGTGAGAAGTGATTCTAGCATTGTACCCAATATAATATGCAACTTTGACAAAAGTTGAGTAGTTTGTCAGAAAGCAGTGCATTTTTCCAAAATGTCAGAGGTTGATGAAACAATTAATACTTTTTCCAAGATGTCTGTAAAATATAACTCTATGGCCAATGCCAGTATAGGTTAGATTTGCTTAGCATTAAAAAAGGAAACACGACTCTGTCCAGCCGCCACAAAATCTGCCAAAAATCACCTAAAGTTACAAAGGAATAGGTGTGTAATGTTTGTGAAACGAAAATCAAATCCACGATACAAGTCCTCTGGTCTTATGTTGTGGTTCTGTCTTTATATGTGGAAGATCCCACAATTTGTTGCTACTGCTGCTGATGACATCCTATGTTTCCTTTTTGTAATATACCAAAATCAAAGTTAAAATGGGAAAGTTTGGGAAAGTTCTCCTCTGTGTTTTACGCCAGATATTGGCAGTTTCATTCTCTTTTGGTCAACTGAAGGAGATACATTATGTTAGCTAAATGCACTATAAACTATACTACCTAACCACTAGAATTTGAGTTTCAATCTTTTTATGGAGCTAAGTCATGTTAGCTAAAAGGTACCAGTGTTCTCTTTTGGTCAACTTATGAGACTAAGTTGCTTAGGTAATAGCAGTACTATAGGTTTATACCAGCCAACCATGACAAATAGCCATGAATTTCAGTCTCTTTTGGTCAACTTAGAGATACGTTACATTAGTGAAAGGTACTATAAGCTACAATATTTAACTCTAACCATGAGAAACCTGTTGTACTTTTTTAGGTGAATAGATTCAATGAGATATGTTTGGCTCAAGTAAATATAGTGGACTGACACCACTGCGTTTGGCACAAAAATATAAATTATTTACTACGAAATGTTAAGAGTTAATTTCCCAACAGGTTTCTCAGTAATCATTCAGTAAAGAAGCAACTGCAGTTTGTTTGGCCTGCAACATATTTCACCTCAATATTGACTCTTAACACTTTAGTGCTTCCTGATACTTAATGAGCCACTTGTGCATTTAGGTGGAAATGCCTATAGCTCATTAACTGTTAGGAGGAAAACAACATATACAAGGTACTCTGTGAGTCTCGAGTTTTACAGCAGTTTTTAAAGTAAATTATGGTTAAGTTGTCTTTGATGAAAAAAAAAGGGTCAACTGATATATTATTTTTATTTATGATATTAAACCGGCTGTACTTTGTTTTTATGAGGCTGTCTGGCATTTACAGATGAGTATCTGGAGAAGGACGAGGAAATGGACCAGAATTAACTGCAGTTAGAAAAAGAGCAGAAACTTAACCTTTACTGGGAAAATGTCTTTTTTTCTATGTAAAGCAGGAAATATCTATTCTGCAGAGGTTTTTGAAAGAAATTCTGTTAAGAATGTCTCTCAAAATAACTCCCTACAAAGTCTGCATTAGGTGGCAGAAGCTGCAGGTTTATCAGGCATTAGACCGCAGTTTGTGAACTGTTGGAGCCTTTGAGTTTTGCACTTTGGTTTTTTGTTTTATTTTTACTGTCACTTTCACTCACTGATTAGGTTTAGGCAATGAAAACTACTTGGTAAAGTTTTCTTTGTTAGATATAGGAACTCAAAACTACTTGACTAGGTATTTTTGGTTAGGTTTAGGCACTAAAGAATACTTGGTTAGTTTTCTTGGTTAGCTGTAGACACTAAAAAGTACTTGGTTAGATTTAGGCACTAAAAACTACTTGGCTAGGTGTTTTTGGTTAGGTTTAAATACTTTTTAGGTTTTCCTACTAAAAACTATTTTGTTAGGTTTAGTCAGTGAAAACTGCTTGGCTAGGTGTAGAAAAAGACTGCGGTTTGCATTAAATTTGCCTGTTCACGACAGTAACCCTACTTGTTGACAAATGACAAGTTGGGAATAACAGACCTTGTGCGTAAATGAGCCATGTCAGCAGTGCTGGCAAAACGGCACTAACCTTGGGGAAGAGAACAAGCTGGAATAACTGTCTATCCTCATGATTTAAGCCACTGCCACCCCTCCTGTCTCCTTTCGTAGACTTTATTGCTCTGTCACACAAGACAGTTTACTTTCGAAAAATAATACTGCCATGGCTGCCACTGCCCAAGGGGACCTTGTGCAAATCTGTGTGATGCCAGGAAATTCAGACAAAACAACGCAAGAAGTTCATTAACACTGCTTACTGACCAACATTTCTATTTGCAGCATGTTAAAACCATTTTTTCTTATTTCCCAAAAATGAACAAGGATAGTAGTGAGAAATGACCTATGATAAATTAAGTATTAAAACATGATTTTATATATTTTATAACCTTCATGGGCAATAAAATTACTGGTTATGACAAACCAAAAGTCCAGAAGACATTTTATTCACGATAATCAACAAAAGGGAAAAGTTTTTATTTGACAAGTATGGGAAAAAGCTTTAGTTAATTCTGTTGACCGCATAATATGCAAGTTTCCATTGCAGAGACATTAAAGAAAATGTCCCTCGTATAGTCCTTATATCTCGAAACTAAGAGTTAAAACAAACTAGGTGAACAATGAACCACATAAATGAAGCTACTTTCGGCTGCTCCCTTATTCACAAGGGGTCGCCACAGCGGGCAGGTCAGCATGTTTGATTTGCCAAATATTTTACACCGGATGCCCTTCCTAACGCAACCCCAAAGGGATTTGTGTCTCCTCCCAGGATCAAACTGGGGATCTTTCGCTCATCAGACAAATGTGTAAACCATTACACTATGGAGCCACAGTGAACCTCATATATACAGCACCTTTATTCAAATCACTTTACATGTTGAACTTTGACAAAAGCCACTAGGAATTAAACCAATAACCTCCAAACAGCATCCATACTGTTCCCATTGCACCACAGTTCAGAGATGAACTTTCTCACATTAACACACATTTACTGATACACAAAAACATGATGAGAAAGTATAAATAAAGGATCCAGTGTGAGGTCCAACAAAAAGACAAAACTGAAACAGATATCAGGTGCCATGTTTCAGAATAAAAGCCTCAACTTTGACATGATTTACTTAAAGACTACAGGAGTGCCTTCTACACACACTATATATGCTTTAATATGTTTTCAGACTCAAAATTTTGAATGTGTGTACAGTTTTCTTCAGCAGGTGGAAAGTTCTCTTCAGCAGATCACATTTCAAAAGTAACCCACACACATTCAGAATGAATCCCACGCTCTTCCTGCCAGTAAAACAGGCTTTTATATCACCCGAGTTCAAAAACTCACTTGTGATGTGTTCAGGCCCACGGCCTTCAAACAACAAAGAAGTTTTAGTCAGTGCTGGAGTTCTTTAAATTCTTCTTCTGCCTCAAGAATCAACATATTTACGTCTCATCTGAAGTCATTCAACAAAGAAACCTTTGAAAACTTTTTTATGGCTCTTGCTAAATCACTTAATCACCTCCTTTGAATAATATCCTGAGAAAGAAACACAATTAAGAGGCCGATCTCATTATCTCCCATCCTGTCATGTAACACAACATATAAGCTTGAGCTGAACACATACTCACTTGTAATCAACATGCTATTTGAGGTGTGAAGACTCTGAGGAGAGGAAACTTCAGCAGGTCTCCATATCACCCCTGATAGCTGAACCAGACAAACACATGAGGTTTGTAAAGAATTAAATCCAAAGTCATATATCCAGTGTGGGAACGGAGCTGCAAAGTCCAGTTATGCTGGTCATTTTGGGCATCATATTAATGAAGTCATTGTTGAAGTTTTCCCTTTTTTCCTCTACCACTCCCCTTCCCTTCCCATGGCTTGGACCAGACCATCTGAACACCAGAGATAGGGGGGTATCCTAAAAATAACCACAGGGAACACTTGAGCAGACATGTGAGTGCCTGCCAGAGGAGCTACTTTGAATTTGAAGGGTGAATTTGGGAGATAAAATCTGTACAGATGTTGATGGTCCTCCCAGAAAGGAAATGAGGGATTCTTAGAGTGAGCTGGCTGCACACAGACAGGGCAGGACTTGGATTAGAGGCTGGCAATTATTATTTTCCCCTTTTTTAAATACTGTCATTTAAAACAGAAAGTCCAAAGTACCAGTTTGCCTGAAAAGAGGCCTAATCAATAATCTCCTCCACTCGGGGCCCGTATCACAACCCTCAGATGGTGAAATTACAAACAGAAAAACGAGTGAGGAAATTAATAAGATGAACTTTCCTCCTCTTTGAGATTGAATACTTTCCACCAGCTTCAATCTCTGACCTTAGCTGTTTGCTGCTGGTGCAAAAGAACCACTTTGTATAAAATGAAAGACAGATATCCGACTGAGCCAATGACTCAACACGGGGAGGATAAAGTCCTTGCCGCGCCCTAATAGTCTGTAGTTCTTCAAGGTTTCATCTCGGCTCGGTCCAAGGTATACCATTAGCGTTAATGGGCTTCCATTTAACGCGTAGGTGTTTGATTATGGGCTTTTAAATGTGAATAACTCCCTCAGAGTAGAGGAGAGGTGAGGAGAGGAGAGGAGAGCAGTCCATGGGACTTGCATCATTAATTCACAAGTGGAGGAGGAGGAAGTGGGAGTATGTAAACAACTAATGGACTTTTCCCAGTCTGTGGATCTGCAGAGGAAAGAGGAGAAGGAGTGGAAAAAGATACGCTGGCTTTAAAACTTATTCAGAGATATTATAGATGAGGTCATATTTTGATCCATGTCACAACTTAAACTGACCTAATTCAAGCTGATTAATTAGGATGTATATGTGTGTATTTGTGTGTGTGTGTCTGTGCAACAGCAGCTGCTGTGAACAGACTGAGCAGCAGGCTTGTACTCAATCACTTCTATTGCCTCCTTAATATTTACTCTGATATTTTACAACATCTGAGATTTATGGAGACATCTGGGGACATCTGGGATGGTGACTTCCTTATCAGATCCCAGAGGTATACCTACACTGGACAGAGGAACGTGTAACTGCACTCAGAGTTCCT
>VUQS01066922.1:0-13308 GCA_015108495.1 Heterochromis multidens | reverse complement strand
CAGGAATACTTCCAGAAACCAGTGTCGGTTAACACAATCCGCCGTGCCATCTGCAGATGCTCACTAAAGCTCTATCATGCAAAAAGGAAGCCATATTAGAACATGGTCCAGAAGCGCAGTCGTGTCCTGTGGTCCAAGATTCATTTGAAATTGACTGTTTCAAAGTAGGAAAGTGTTCTATGGTCAGACGAGTCCAAATTTGACATTGTTGTTGGTAATCACGGACGCCGCGTCCTCCGGGCTAAAGAGGAGGGTGACCTTCCAGTGTGTTATCAGCGTTCAGTTCAAAAGCCAGGATCTCTGATGGTATGGGGGTGCATAAGTGCATACGGTATGGGCAGCTTGCATGTTTTGGAGGAAACTATGAATGCTGAAAGGTATATAAAGGTTTTAGAGCAACATATGCTCCCCTCCAGACGACGTCTATTTCAGGGAAGGCCTTGTGTATTTCAGCAGGACAATGCAAAACCACATACTGCAGCTATTACAACTGCATGGCTTCGTTGGAGAAGAGTCCAGTTGCTGAATTGGCCTGTCTGCAGTCCAGATCTTTCACCTATAGAGAACATTTGGCGCATCCTTAAACGGAAAATACGTCAAAGACGACCACAAACTCTTCAGCAGCTGGAAACCTATATCAGGCAAGAATGGGACCAAATTCCAACATCAAAACTCAAGAAACTCCAGAAACTCATAACCTCAATGCCCAGATGTCTGCAGACTGTTTTGAAAAGAAGAGGAGATGCTACACCATGGTAAACATGCACCTGTCCCAACTATTTTGAGACCTGTAGTAAGCATCAAATTTGAAATGAGCTCATTTTGTGCATAAAATTTCTCAGTTTAAACATTTGTCATGTTATCTATGTTCTGTTCTAAAATATTGGCTCATGTGATTTGGAAGTCCTTTGGTTTTCATTTTGTTCAAATTTAAAGAACATCCCAACTTTTCTGGAATTCGGGTTGTATTTGAAAGACGGAGGTGACAATTTTGCTCCCTCCCAAATGCCAAAACATGACCAGACTCCAATGCAAACTCCATATGAGGGCAAAAAAATGAAAACTTACAGCATTTTGCTACACAAAGTATTTTGCAAGTGACAATGTTAGCAAGGAAGCAGTTAAGGTTATCTAGCTAGCTTCAATTCTGAGTATTAAGGAGTTTAGCTAACATTCTGGCCCATCTGGCCAATTTGGTCTTCAAGAGAAAACTAGTATTCAGCTGGTTTTAATTGATTTATGGAAGAATTGGACTTTCTGAGTAGATATGTTTCATTAATTCATCCAAACTCCTGGGACTGACTAGGAACCTATCTGTTCATTCAGTACTTAATCAGCTAAGATTATAAATTATTGTAATAGTCATCACCACATCCATACAACATAGCTAAGTTAAAGCAAGCTGACTATCCACCAGGGAAAGCAGGGAGAAAGCAAAATGCAAGAAATGGCCCAAGGTGGACTTGAATCCAAGCCCTTGCAGTAACCTTTTGACATATGTGTAACCTGCTTAACCCAATAAGCTATCCTGGCTTCTGACTATATCTTGATTGGTAATGTTATTGCAAGCAAAATAATAAGGGGTTGGGTAGCGTCCCAGTTGGGTAGTTTGCTAAATTACTTCACCAGCTAACCTGATCCATGATGTAGCGAAAATCTTCTGACCTTCTTTGCCACTTCTGCGGGACTTAAAGTTTCTGACTCATGCTTTTTAGGAGCCAGCTTGCATGCCCTTCAGTAATAAAAAATGAGGCCACACAAAACCAACAACTACAAAACAATCCGGTTTGAGTCCTGGTTACCAATTCCTGTTACAACAACAACTATAAACTGCGATGATCAGAAAACTGTTGCCCCACGTCTTGCTTAATTGCCTAACTTTTAATTTGGCCCAACTACACACCAATTTCTGACAACTACCTACACTTTACAACAACAGAATTTATTTACAATAGCAGAACAAATTAATGGAGCACAATATCTTAATTACAAAATAAACTTAAGTAATCAAGATCAAACATGACAAATGCTATACATGAAAGATTTAATATATTTAAATGTGGTTCAATATATCCAAGCAAAATATTGGCCTGAATTCTCAGTGGCTCTAATACATGATATTAATTTATGCAATGGCTCAAACCAAAGTTGTATAACTAACATGTCTTTTCTACAGCCTACATGGTGATAGATAACCTGCTAGCTTTTACTTAGCTATGCAGCATGTATGTGGCATTGGTCACTTCCAAATCACCTTTCTTGTCACTAGACTGATACTGGTTTTCAATATGTATAAGGATCTCCCAGTTATTACAAGATACCTGATGTACAGTGCCTCCAGTAGTGCAGCATAGTAGTGTATGTCTCATCGCAGTTCTGGCAGCAAACTAGAGCAACACAACACTTAACAACCATGGGTGTCATTTATTAAAACAATGTTTTTAAGTTCTCTTAATTGAACAAAATGAGTAAAATAGGGTTTTTATATAGTTGCAGGTGACTAACAGCACATTTAAAGGTTAATTTGAGGGTCATTTTATTATTCCAGTCCCTGCTAAGTTTCTATGCTATCCTTCTTGCTTTTTATAAGAACCCAAACCATCTAAAATTAAAAGAATACAGCTCCAAGTTATAGAAAAACTTCTTGGATAGGCTACAGGAAAATGTAGACATCATGCTTTAGATGTTGAACAAGCACTGTGTTTGGCTGGTTTCCTTATCCACAGCCTTCACCTGCTCTCCAGCTGAAATCTACCATCTGGAGCCATTTTGTTCTCCTTCCTGACAGAATGTAGCTGAATACAAATAGGGGACAGCAAAAGGTCGGGAAAGGTCAGAACTCTTATTGAAAGTGTTGTGGCGTACAGATGATGCCATTTGATGTCCCATTTTTGCAGCGTGACATTCCTGCTTCCCTGCAGCTCCATCCACAGGAGATCTGCTTCTTATACACTGCCAAGAAACTGTGAATTTGTGATTTTTCTGAGGCATTTTAGATGTTTCTTGTCTAAGAAAACACATCAATCTGCCAAGTGCCACAGGTTTTGGTCTCAGTGAAGGCGCAAAAGTAATTAACTTGGAAAACTTATTGTAATGATGATAATATACTTGTTAGTGGTTTGATATAAGCACTTACAATCAACTGAGCATATTCTCCCCTTTTGCTTTTAAACCAAAATATAGCTGGATTATCAGTGCATGTGCGCAGAAATAAGACTACAACCTGACTTCTCTTAATATGGTTTCAAAGAAACAGGCAGAAAGCAATCAAGGATATTTGGCCTGGAAGGCTTTAATGAATCATCCACAGGAAGGTTTTGACCTTAGATCATGTTAATAATAACAAAGTTTATTTATACAAAACCTTTCAAAACAGACTTACCAAGAGCTTAACATGCAAAAATGAATCTAAATCAGCTGACATTAACAGTGAGAGCTCAGCAAGGGAATGAGAATGAAAGGAGAAAGTACTTGTTGTGCTGATTGGTCTAATTCTGTGGAAATGTTCAGTTTGGTAAACTGTCCTTTTTATTTTTTTATCAATCTAAATTAACCCACTGCCAAATACAGACTCTTGTTAAAACTCAGAACTGACATTTTACTGAGACACAGCAGATTAATAAAAAGGGTGTAGCGATGTCAGTTAACTTAGGTATTTAAGTATTTAGATTCATGCATCCATTTATCTATTCAGCTATTTTTTTGATCATCAATTTTCAGTGCTGTTAAAGCACGAAACTCCATTTTTCATTACATTGAAAGCATATTATTCAAACTACCAGTGAAGGAAGATGGGGGTAAGAAGGAATGAAAAACAGGCAGGAAAGAAGAGAGATAAAAAGGAAAAAAAAACATAAAAAAATAAGGAAAAACATGTTAAAGTAATAGAAGTAAAGTAGAAAGTAGAAAGGGACACAGAGAGGAAGAAGGAAAAGGCAGAGAGGAAAGAAATAGGGGAGCTAAATTAAAAGGGGAAAGGGGAGAGGACACAAAGAAAGGGAAGAAAGAATAAAGAGCAAATAAAGAGGAA
Organism: Heterochromis multidens; assembly: GCA_015108495.1. NCBI lineage: Eukaryota > Metazoa > Chordata > Actinopteri > Cichliformes > Cichlidae > Heterochromis > Heterochromis multidens. The sequence continues at coordinate 9,278 of VUQS01066922.1, read as the reverse complement.
GGTAAAGAGAAAAGACAAAGAGATGACAAAAAAGTAGTTATGAAAAGTGGGCAGCAGGACAGAAAATGAATAAAAGAAAAAGATAGAAAAATGGAGAAAATCATTGTTATATAGGAGTAAAGAAGGAAAGAATATGATAAACTCCTACAAATGCTTTTTTGAGGGAGAAGCTTTCTTTCTCTGTTAGAAATCCACTGAGTCAGAAGCTGGTGATTTACTGTCTGACTGAGAGCAAGTCACTGATTTTAAATCTGGCTTCTCAAATAGTACGTTCCTTCATAGAGCTGCTGTGGATGTCAGAGGCAGAGTGATGGAACTTGAGTCAGATGGTCCCATAATTTAACAGGTTTTTCTTTCCAAGCCCACCTTGAAAACTGAAGCATGCCACTGCCTGGAAGTTAATCTTCCTGCAGTGATTCCCTGGTATTCAGTCACTACACTATGACACATTGTTTCTGCCTCCGTATATGCACTGGAAACCACGGGAAAAAAAGTCCACTGTTACTGTTTTTAACATGCAGCTTTCTCAGCTTCAACTCTGATGGCGCTTGTGTGCCAGCGCAGATATTTTTAAGGTTTTGGGTAATATTCTTATTTGCTTTCTTTCACACTGTTAGATGAAAAGACTTCCATTGCTACTGGAGCTAGTGTGGTTGTTTAGCTGAGCATAAAAAGGAGACACCCTCCTCTGTTTAATGCTTAATACCCTCTCGTGTAACCAGGGCTAAAAACTCAAAATGAAGACAAGACCACTGAATTTATTAGCATGAAGTAATTCATTTTTTCATCTACATCTTTGGGGTGATATTCATATATTTCTAAGCCTCTTATCACTCAGTTTAACCATGACAAGTGCCAAACCCTAACATAAACCTAATTCTAACTTTAACCCTAAAACCCTCAAACAGCCCTGTGAAGGGGTGTGTAAACAAAGCTCTGACTTTTGCGACATTTCATCACTCTGATGGTTCAAAAGTCAAACTTGTTCTCATCAGCATAGGGGGAATATATTAAAATAAATTACATTGAATTAAAATCTATGTATTTATTTGGTGGCTCCATAGTGATTTACACATTTGCCTAAAAACAAAAGGTGAATGAGGGAGCAGATGAAAGTAGACACTCATGCATGAGTGATAATTGGCTGCATGTAACTGGTTTAGGGGAAATCTGTAACTTGTAGCTGTAACTGTCCCCAAACAGGACTTGTACTGTTAAAGAAAAGAAGAGTGAAAACCATTGATTGTCCAGCGATGCTTTTGCTGTTTGGAGTCCATGTGTGATGAAGCTCCTTTTCTATATCTAGGTGAGCAAAGTGTGATATACTCATTCTCTGATGGTGTGGTCACTTCTGGTTGGCCTGATGCTTTGGCTACAGCTGGTGTAATTTACACATTCTAGATTTAATGCTGCTTCATGTGATAAAACCTAAGGAAATCTGTAAAAAGAAGTTAACACAGTCAATGCTCCTGTTTAATTGTCGACCCAGCAATAGTGCAGAATTTTGAATGTGTTTGAATATGTATTTCTTCTTTTGCATAGTAGATCTTCTTGTGTTTTTACATGTTTCTAAACCCTTACACTTTTTAGTTATCTTCTGGTTTATGTCAGAGTTTCATCTTTGGACTCCACTGTATCTACAATTTCTGTCACTTATTTCTTAACTTAGTTGTCTTCTTCTTCTTCTGGCTGCTCCCTTTAGGGGTCACCACAAGAGATCATCTGCCTACATCTCACCCTGTCTCTAGCATCCTCCTGTGTCAGACCAACCCTCTGCATGTCCTCCTTCACTTCACCACGAACCTCCTCTGTGGTCTTCCTCTTTTCCTCCTACCTGACAGCTCCATATTCAACATCCTTTGCCCAACATATCCATTGTCCCTCCTCTCCAAACCATCTCAGTCTTACCTGCTAACTTTGTCTCCAAACCGCTCAACCTCAGCTGTCCCTCTGATGTACCCATTTCTAATCTTGTCCATTCTGGTCACTCCTAATAAAAATCTTAACATCTTCAACTCTGCCACCTCCAGCTCGGCCTCCTGTCTTTTTGTTAGTGCCGCCATCTCTAAACCATGCATCATAGCAGGTCTCACTGCCACCTTATAAACCTTCCCTTTCACTCTTGCTGCTATCCTTCTGTCACAAATCACCCCTGACACTGGTCTCCATCCACTCCACCCTGCCTGCACTCTCTTCTTCACCTCTCTTGTGCACTGTCCGTTGTTTTGGATGGTTGACCCCAGGTATTTCAATGTCACTACCTCTACTCCTTGCATCTCCACTGTTACACCTTACTCCCTCTCATTAGTGTCTTGTTTAATTAAATGTTGTACGATATTAAACTTCAAGGATTTGTAGGTTTACTTCAAATGGATCCTTTAAAGGTAATGGTTTGTACTCTAACTTAAGCTCTTGTTATAGCCCCAAAGAAACATGTAGTGTCTCAGATAAACTGCAGTGTTTTCTGCCTCTGCTGACACATTCCTGTCATTTCTCTGTGAAATTCTTTTTAATGGTGCAGCATCAGCAGCAGCAGCCATTAATCATTACAGCACAAGAATAGACAGAAATGACTCCTACAGCAGCTGGATGTATAGTGTAATGAGATAAGGAGAGTATGTTGGAATATAACAAGTCCCCTTGGGCTGGAGTCCATGTTGCCTCAACTATGCAGTTCATTAGGGCTCTGTTGATGGTTAGATGGTCTGAAGTGAATCAAAAGGCAGGAAATACTTGGAGGAAACAAATTAGGGCATAGAAAGCAGAGGAGGAAATTGACTGCTTTATTAACAGTAAGTGTTTCTCCTCACAATCTTCCATATTTCCCAGAAACGCGTCACACATAAGGCGGCTGGCGGTTACACATGTTTTCACACCTATGGCTCATAAATTGAAGAAACAATCCATCACAAAGAGTGACAGAAAGGAATTTTTACTGGGCCAGTGTTTGGAAATAAATGTAGACAGGAAGCTTTTTATTTAACTGGAACACCACATGTTCATGTACATTTTCCAAGCCTCCCACAAATGTAACTGCATTACAGCTGCAAACTGTGTCTATTTAGTACTTTTAAGTCAATAATTGTATTTCAGAACAATGAAGGTCAAAACTGCAGCCTTAGAACCGCGTTCTAAGGTCATATATGGTTTAACTGTTTTGATCTTCATTTATTTAAACTTCTTTCCATCAGGCTAGAGAATTTGGTTGAATGCTTTGTATTAATAAAATATCATGTAGGTGCAGTTTTTTCTATATTTGTTGTGGTTTATTATAACTTATGATAGAATCTGGCTTTTTCTGGAGTTTTTTAAAAATTTTATATAGATAACACTGATATCAATGCAGAAATGAGTCCCTGATCAATCCTTTTCTGACAAGCCACTGCCAAAGCATACCAGGTGCAATTTTAAAAAGTTCATAACTCCACTCAGAACCAAAACCTGATTTAAATAGACTCATTCTTATGTAGCACTTTTCTACTCTCCCAGAGCACTTAAAGGACTTTATACAACATGCCTCATTCATACAAGCATTTTTTTCTATGCTTAAGTGCTTTCTGTCTAACATTCACACTCCAATGGATATATCGGAGGGCAACTTGGGTTAGTCTCTTGCCCATGGATATTTGGCATGCAGACTGGAGCAGCCAAGGATTGAACCACCAACCTTCCAATTAATAGATGACCTGCTCTACCTCCTGAGCTACAGTCACCCCGAAGTCATGTCCTCGTGAAGCTTTGGTGAGCATTTCTGCACTCCTTCCTGCACTTCTGTGACCACAGGCTAATCTGCAATTTCACAACAGAACTTAAAATTGCTTACAGAGCAAACATAACCCTCTGTGTCAAAGGGACCCAACCTTCATGTTGAAGATCATGAATTGTCTACAATGTCCCACCTTGAATGCAGTGTAACAGGTGAGGAGCATCAGGTTAACAATGCTCTCAGCAGGGAGTCTACCAACATCTACAGACATCTAAAAGGGAATGTGCATTCAGTAAGAGTCTAGCAGTGATTTAGCAAAAAGAGACCATGGAATGCCAATGAAATTCAACCACTTGTAGTGGCAAAATAACTGTTCTAATTGAACAAGTCCCAACTTAAACTTTTCTCTATCTTGTAATAGAAGTGACTACCAATGGGAGCAAAGGTTACCAAAGGTTACATAGTCAGAAGCTGGAATGACCACTAGCAACAAACCTTCACCTACAAAAGGAATACACAACAAGCAAACTGTGTTATACTGTATGTGGACAGGGCTTAAGAGTGGAAAAAAACACAATTGTGGTGCTATCATTGTGTGCCGTCTAACAGCACACTGAAAAGGCAGAAGTTTTTTGACCACACCAAAACAGTCTTGGCTCATCACTTACCCTACTACTTAAGGTAAGAGACTTGAGGGGTCATTGATTTGACACAGTGGATGGATCCAGTATGTATTACATCTCCAAGTGCAAGTGGTCAGAAATGATCCCGTCTGCAGAGAAATCTCAAAATAACAAGGTGAACAACCCTAAATACTGTGGTGTCTTTAGCTTACAGTGCAAAGTGTGGTGAAGTAACTGTTTTAAAATAGTGTTTGAAAAGTGAAATTAAATTGATATGAATAAGACGTTGAACAAATTCATATCAGGTAAGGTTTTTTATAGTCAGTCTCAAAGCTTTTTGATTACACCTCATCATTCACTGTTTGTTGACACATAACAAAAAATGTTGGCACTTTGTGTTCTTGTTGTCATTTCTAATTGACACATTTTTAGTATCTGATAATATGGCAAATATAATACAAAGTGTTTTTGGTCTGGATTTTCTTCTTCACTCACCTCTTTTCACTCTCTCTGTGTTTATACACCACTTTGCATTTAATCATTAGTTATCATTAATCTCTGGCTCTCTTCCACAGTGTGTCTTTTGTCCTGTCTCTCACCCCCAACCAGTCGTGGCAGATGGCTGCCCCTCCCTGAGCCTGGTTCTGCTGGAGGTTTCTTCCTGTTAAAAGGGATTTTTTTCCTTCCCACTGTCGCCAAGTGCTTGTTCATAGGGGGTCATCTGATTGTTGGGGTTTTCTCTCTATTATTGTAGGGTCTTTACAATATAAAGCACCTTGAGGTGACTGTTATTGTTATTTGACGCTATGTAAATAAAATTGAATTGAACTGAATTTTGGAAAATAGTTTTCTATGAAATTAGATAATTCTTCTTCTTCTTCTTCTTAATTAATCTGACCATGCTTTGCCAAAATGCTCTTGGTATTCTAAACCCTGCAGGGGAGCTGCTCAGTAATCAGTTTTAACACCCATTTTAAGTACAGAACTCATCTGGGGTTTTCACAACACAATTTTTACTGTCTGAGCAGCCTGTGAGGTCCTCCTGGTTCCAACTCCACTGAGACAAAGCTCTAAACACTGCACAGCCTCGTGGTTTTTTTTTTGTTTTTTTTTTTACTTTTTCCATATCTTGTGATACTGTATGCATGTGCTATTTTCCACTGGTAAAATAACACATGCCTGAATACTGGTAAATTCATCTGCCCTTGAATGTAAAAATGCAACCTAGAATAGACATTAATTTGAAAGCACAGCTTCATGAAACAAAACAATACTTGTAGTCACTGCAGGGAAAATGCTCACAGAACAAAATGATCCCAAATACATGTCAAGCTACTTTCTTTATCAAAGAATAACAACTGTGAAGTGAAAAGTTGAGTTGTAAGTGAGTGTCTCTGTTGAAAAAAACAAAAAAAACAAACTAAGGCAAATTCTTTTGCTGTGCTGTAACGGATAATGCAGATGCTGGATGAAATATAGTCCTCTGCTCTTCATTGCTACTTGTAACCATCACACCTAAAATCTCTAAGAGTTGGTCACATTGGGATTTTTGTATTTGTTTCAGTTGCTTTTTACTTTTGCTTAATAACTGATTAGGGTTAGGTACTAAATGGTATTGAGTTAGGGTTAGGAAAAGATTGTGATTTGGGCTGGGGCCTAATATCCCTCATCACAACAGTAACCCTGCACTTTGAGAAATGACGAGTTTGGAGCAACAGACCAGTATCACTGATGCCTTTTTGCATTTGTCTGTTATCACATCACATCTCTTTGTTGTCATTTTGTATCTGTTTTCATTTTGTATATTTATTTTATTTTACACCTTTTTTGTAATTAAGCATACCTCTTTGATCAACTTACATCTCTTTATATTCATTTTGCAGGTCTTTGTAGTAAATATTTACACTTTTCATAGATGTTATTCACTTTTTATCACATTTTGCATCTCTTTATTGTCACTTGGTGGACAACAAAGAAACAAGCAATGTTAAAAGTCACCTGGTTTTTCCAGCAATCATGACAGCCAAGGAAATGATGCTTTGAACCTGATCTCTAATATTTAAAATTTTAATATGCAGTTAAAAGAAAAGGTTAGTGAGCCCTTTGGATGTATCAGGATTTCTGAATTGATTACTTACATAATGTAACCTGACCTTCATCAGTCACAATTATAGACAGAACAAATTTTTATTAGCCAGCACTGTGGCTTATGTTCATAAGCATCGATTTTAGTCAATGAAAGTACAACTATTTGTGCATCATTAACTGTGACTAACATGAAGATAAGACCACCATTTTATGAGTCAATATCTCAGAAATGTTTCTGTTATAACAAAATATAGCAGGAAAAAGCACTAAACACATGCTCTATTCATTTTAATAAAGAAATAAATCTTTGACATGTATCTAAAAAAAACTGTTCAATGATGCTTTGGTTTTTTTTTTTGCAATTTGGAGCTTGAAAGTAAGAGGTTGTTGAGTAGTTTTGAATCCACATTTATTTAGCTTTGACAGAAAGTATATGTGTGTGCTGTGTGAAGGGGCCAAATCCTGCAGGAATTATTTATATGCTCATATATATTCATGTTCTGCCTCAAAGCATATTGGCTAATGTGAGATCAAAGAGATGATTCCAGTCTCTGTGTACGCTGCTTTTCAATTTCAAATACTCAATTGGCATTTACTGAGAACAGCAGCATGAATGGACTGCATAACGTAGCCTAGTTAAGGTCACCATTAAGATCATAAAAAACGTAGGCGAGGTAATGATCGAGGTAAATAACGATCATGTTTTAGACTTAGAAAGATCAAAAAGCACAAGTACAGTCCTGCAATGTTATGCTAATACTAGGATTTCCAGATAATTTGAGCTGACGTCTGTTTTTATTTAATTATTATTATTATTATTTATTTATTTATTTATTTTACATGCCGACATTGGTGTTTTTTTTAGGACTTTTTAGGACATTTTTTTTTTTTAAACCACACCTTTATTAGCTAAAGACTTGTGATTCGTTAGCCAATCAGGATATCCTGGGTAATCCTACTTTTTGATTCAGAATGATCATCAGACAAGTGTCCACTGAGGTCAAAGAGAAAAGGTGCCAGGTATTTTTCCTGTTGTCTTCTGTGAGTACAGGTAATTTCATTATTCTACATGTTTGAAACTTTTGTGTAGTGTTATTTAGCATTGCCACTAACTTCTGTTCTCATCAGTCACCTAAAATGTAGAGGCAGTGGTAGATTTACAATTTTATGGAAGCCTTCTAAGCTTCTTAAACTGTTTCTAAATTTCTGGGAGATTTCTGGGAGGCACTGTATTTAGAAAAATGGGAAAACCTTCATCTATGTTGAGTAATCTTTGTGAACGTGACTTGGCCAGTAATTTAACCCATTCCCACCACCACTCTGAACAGAAAATAAAGTTTAAAGAAAGGTTGTTGAGTTATTCAGAGAGAAAGTGGTCATATCCTGACAGCTCAAACACCAGTGTCACTCATGCTAATGCTGTTTGTCAGGCAGTCAAAAGAGCTGTAATCAGCTCAAATGAGTTTTAGTGGATCATTCTCAGCTGCTGACACCAGATGACACCATGCTGATCAATTATTAGTGTGTCAACACTGATTGGCACAGACACATTGGATCCTGTTGGGTTTCTACATATAATCCCCAACACGTCTCATGTATATGTACTGTATGCAAGCAACATGTTGGACTAAGAGTTTAAAAAGTTATTCTTACCTTGTTTTGAATTTTGTTTCCTCATTTATACATTTCTTCAAAATAAAAGGTAAAAAAATAAAAAACTGAAAAGCAAACTTTAAAAAAAAACCCAGAATAATTTCAACAAATACACAAATAACACCCATAGTAATTATGACTCTTGTCAAATTTTAAAGGGTTAAAGTGAGCCCAAAATAATAACAACAACAACAATAATAATAACAATAATGATAATAATAATAATAATAATAATAATAATGACAGAAATAGAGGTTCCATTAACCAATGCAATTCGTAGTGTCATATCAACCAGAGTCCATAGAAACTCTTCAGCGAATTCAAGTGGTGACGAGCAAAATAATCGTTGGTGATGCAAAGGGGGCGGATCCCAAGTTTAACTTTTCTCATCTTTGAGGCGAGCAACTGAAGTGACTACCAATGAGAATAGAGGATGTTGTTAAACAATATGACAGGGTGGTAAATACTTTAAGAGGGTTACCTAGGCACTGCAGCCTGGAATGTCCGCTAGCGACCGACCATGAACGACAAAGCAATACATGAGGAGCCAAGCACTTCCTCACTTCCTGTGTGAACGCCCCTTAAGAATGTAGTTAATTCAACCCAAATAATGACCGCTAAGAAAAACATTTCATTTTTGAAACTTAATGGTTTTTAAATTCACTAATAAATGCTGTCCTCAAAACAATTTAACAAATTAAACATTATGTAATTTAACAACCAGGTGAGATGTTAATGTTTTTCTGATGTCACACACTTTTGATCCAGTTAGAAAAAAACTGATTGCAAAAGAATCATAAACCATAATGTTTTCATCTGGCACCACTTGATTCATGAGATTCTCCCCACCTGGGTCAGAAAAAACAAGTTATTATCCCTAAATTGACACAGCATTGTGTTTTGTTGAATACCCTTTTGTTTTCTCTGGGTTTTTTTCTTTTTTGTAAAATTTGCATTATGTTTTTTGCTCTGTTATGTAAAATGCAGCTGTGTTTTGATTTTGAAGCAGTGATGTGCTTTCTGAAAAGATTTTTCTGATTTGTTGCTTTTTTTAGATTCTGTTTTTTAGATTCTTTTTTTTTTTTTTTTTTTTTTTTTGTTTTTTTTTTTTTTTTTTTTTTTTTTAGATTCTTTTTTTTGGGAAATGCTTCTGTTGGGTTTTGTAAACAAAAAAAAAAAAAAAAGAGTTTGTGCTCTCCGTCATTGAA
>VUQS01066921.1:0-20659 GCA_015108495.1 Heterochromis multidens | reverse complement strand
TGGGGTTTCTCTGTATTATTGTTGGGTCTTTACCTTACAATATAAAGCGCCTTGAGGCGACTTTTGTTGTGATTTGGCGCTATATAAATAAAATTGAATTGAATTGAATTGATTTTATCAGGCTGTCCTAAAAACTCCCTGAAAAGCCTTCAGTTGATCCAAAATGCTGCAGTGAGAGTACTGACAGGGACTAGAAAGAGAGAGCATATTTCTCCCATATTGGCTTCTCTTCATTGGCTCCCTGTTAAATCCAGAATTGAATTTAAAATCCTTCTCCTTACATACAAGGTCTTGAATAATCAGGCAAGATAATAATCTTATCTTAAAGACCTCATAGTACCATATCACCCCAATAGAGCACTTCGCTCTCAGACTGCTGGCTTACTTGTGGTTCCTAGGATATTTAAAAGTAGAATGGGAGGCAGAGCCTTCAGCTTTCAGGCCCCTCTTCTGTGGAACCAGCTCCCAGTTTGGATTCGGGAGACAGACACCCTCTCTACTTTTAAGATTAGGCTTAAAAGTTTCCTTTTTGATAAAGCTTATAGTTAGGGCTGGATCAGGTGACCCTGAATCCTCCCTTAGTTACACTGCAATAGGTCTAGGCTGCTGGGGGCTTCCCATGAGCCACTGAGCGTTTCTTCTTCACTTACCTCTTTTCACTCTGTGTGTGTTTATACACCATTTAATCATTAGTTATTATAAATCTCTGGGTCTCTTCCACAGTACTGTTTCCCTCCCCCTGGAATTAGAATGTGAACCTGGGCTTTGTAGGCCTCACCATCCACCACCTCAGATGCAGATCCAGATCCACTGGAGCTCAACAGCTTCTGTGCGCTCCAGCAGATTTATTTACTTTGCGGACAGCTGAAATCCTGGGAGTGCATTCACGCTAATCATACTGTTTTGCCTAATGTTACTTGCATGATTTAGTCATAATGGGCAAATATTTGCTCCTAACAGCTAAATATTTGGCCCTGACAGTTCAATGTGATACCTTACACGTCCCCATTTATTAATTTTCTCAGAGCCATTAGGTAGTGGACCAATGAAGATTCAAATTTTGAAACAATCCAATTAATCCAACCCCTATGTGTTTTCTTTACAAGGACACTCACCATGCTCATACTCAAAGCAGGCAGGTGGCAGGAACCCCACAGGTAACCATTTGTGCATCTGTGCGGTGTGTGGCACTAATTGATTAGTGGATCTTTCAGTTTGCGTGGTTAGGACAGATGCTACAACAGTCGAATATGAATTACCCTCTTGTCCAGTGCTGTTCAGGGAAATTAAATTCCCACACAGCTACACTGCAAAAGCAACTATATTTTTAAGGAAGTCTAACTGCAGCATCTTCAATCTATGTAGTGAGGAAAGCTGATGATTAATCTAATTTGCAAGTACATTAATGATATCAGAAATACTTTACATTCACACACACACACACACACACACATAGGTGTGTGTGTGTGTGTGTGAATGTGTGTTATTAGGTTTAGACATCAATTTTCATCCATATCTGACTAGCTGGGACTGACACCCATTCACTATTGCAATAACCAGTGAATCACAGCAACCAATGCAAAGGACACCTTGTGCATATCTCTGAGATGCCACAGACCTATTCTGAGTACCAAGTCACCACATACTGGTGCTTGGTCAGGGTGAAGAGGCGTCACACTTTTTAATGCGCATCACAGTCTCATAGAGTTCAGTAACAGTTCCTCAACTTCTGAAGATAGACACCATGATGCTTAAGGTAAATGTGCTCTGCTGGTGTTTTCACTGTCATGAGACTCATGTTAACCTAGGAAATGGTGAAATAGGTTATTTCAGAAGGAAGGAATTTGCTTTGTGAAACTTGCCTAAATCTAATCAAGTAGGGCAACCTTGCCGGTAAAATGATATACAAGACCATGCATGTCAGAAAATTATGAGCTGGTGTTACACCCTTGCATTTGACCAAAAAGTCAATACCATATACCATAATAAAATATCAACTAACAACTAAATAAAATCTCAATATGTACAATTACATGCTAAATGACAAGACAGTGTGAAGATGTAACATGGGAGTGTTTTAGGTGTCAGTTATTCAGTGCAGAAGCCAGATGTGACAGCACAGTCTGCTGTCATTTCCTGCTTCCTGTTATCTCTTTCTTACTTTGCCATTCTCCTTCTTTTCATGACAGTTAATTGAGAAATATACACAATTCACAGCCCTCCAGGCACAAGCCATACAGGTGGGACCCCGAATTGTGGCAGGGGATCGGCTAATTAAAGAAGAAAATCCCATTTATGCATTGACTTTTCATATCCTGAGACCGGTTTGATATGCTTGATTCAATACCAAATTCTAAAATCTCACCTGAGGCAGCAAATATTGCCAGGCATCTGAGTCTCAAAGTCTAAATCCATCTGCTAGTCAGAGAGGCTGAGCCTGCTGCTTTCTGCCTGAGCAGAGCGGGTTGCAATGCAGAGTTAAGCAGATGTTAAAACTAAATGAAGATGTCCTATTTCATTTCCTCCTGCTCTGAAGCTTGCCGTGCCAGATCACTGTGTCCCATTCACTGCTATCCTTTTCCCTCCCCCCTCCATGCTTATGTCCAATTCTTTGTCTTCTTCTTCCCAGTATAAACTATTCTCTGCTCGACTGACTTTTATACAACAGCACTGTTTTCCACAGGCGCCAAAGAACACACTAAGCAGTTAAAGTGTCAGGAGACACTACCTTTCTGGCTACCTCGACAAACAAACCTTCGCTGCTTTTCTATATTCAGACCATGCAATTTTCAACAAACGATGACTTCATCCATCAACCACACACTGTGCCGTTTCTAGCCCAGGGTTGATATGCAGTGGGCGAGCGATCATTTCTCTTGAATGAATTTTGTATTTTTAGTGAAGAGAAAGTGACCCTGGTGACTTCTAAATTTTGGACTGAATGAGTCCTGACATGAATGAAATTTGAATGGGGGTGAGAGATGACAGCCTCGCTTTCGATGAGTGAGCACCCCAAACTTTTGAATGATGTTCACAGCACGTCACGGCTGCAGTTCACCTGATAAACATGACATTCTGGTTAGCTTAAAAACGTATCATTCAAGATGATTTGTACACCTTTAAGCTGCCACAGAACCCAACTCCCTTTTATTAGCTACTTTTGAAAAAAGTTACCAAAAGTTGACAGTATATATGAAAACAGAAAGTCTAATGGAAATAAAAAGCCTAGTAAACACCTAGTATTAGTTTGCTGAATGCACCTGAAAGTGTATTGAAGATACTTTTAGTTACTTATGTCTGATTAGTAACACCAGCATTGCCATTGGAAACTAGCTCTACTGACCTTAATCATATAGAAAGCCACGTGTCTTCTTTAGTACAGTTCACACTACGGCAGCCTGTGGACTTTCTCTTACAGATTTTTTTCTGAATTGCTAAAGCACTGCCTCCCATTCTATAAACCAAAGTCTCACCTTTCAAACCTTTCAATGTGTGTGACCTGCATGTCCCATACCACCATTTACTCATTAAAGATTACCCTTTTGCACATTTCTCAGAACATTTCTAGAACATAATATTTCCTTGATTCATACTTCTTGTGATTTTAATAGATAAGAATAGGATGAAACCACTTACCAGAAAAAAATTATAGTATGAGTAATATGATACATATGAAACATAAAGTACACTATACTATTCTATAAGTTCTCTTTCTTACTTCTTACATACTTTCACACTCAGTATCTCACTATGGGTAAGCGCCTTCTACCAGGTTTATCCATTTAACTGTTTGCTGACGCAGCCATCAAGGTAGTCCATGAATGTGGGTTTTTCTGGTTTCATGAATAATTGTTATTATGCTGTAATTATATTTTTGTTCCGATAATATATATTATATAGATATATTCTTCTGGTAAGCAATTGTCTAGTTGCAGGCCCATGCATTATCAAGCTACAGTAGCATGTCAAGTAAGCTTGTGTTTGTGTAGCTATTTGCTAGCTGTCGAAGCTGTGCATTAGTGGTTATGGCTACCAATAGATATTCTCAGGGGAACGCTTATAGCGGCAGGGTTGGGGATGTTGCTTCCTGCCCTTGGACACCTACTTGTGGGTTGACCCACAAGTAAGTGGGCAAGAGTAAAGACCCTCATCCCCTGTGCGTCACCTGTATGGTTTTCAAACACACACAGATGATCGCTGGAGGAAAGCACCTGAAAGTGCCTTGGGGGTCCATTTGTTCCAAACGTGTTATGCTTCCTTGAGGATTTGCTAGATAAGATAAGAGCATTTGCCACTATTAAAGTGTATTTCACTGCAATTTCAGCCTGTCATTGTGGCTTTGGTAATAGACCAATTGGTTAGCATTCTCTGATAAGGAGGTTTATGAAGAAGGTCCATAGGGTAAGGCCTGCTGTTAAACCTGTTGTTCCCTCCTGAGATTTGCCCACAGTTTTAGAGGCACGCTCAGAGCTGCCTTTTGAGCCTTTAGAGTGTGTTGATTAAAGACACTTTCGCTAAAAACTGCAGATAGGAAGAAGGGCTAGATAAAGCATGTAACTCACTGATCCTTTTCACTGATGTCAGCAAAATGACAGTTTTTCCCACAACTGTAGAGCAGTGGTTTTGCACCCTAACTCTGCCTTCGCACCTAAGGTTAGGGAGTCTACCTATAGCTGCCTCACATTTTTAGCCATTTGCTGATGAAAGCCAGAGGTGGCTTAATTCACTTTGTCCTGTCCGAGCATTATGCATTTATTTAGACATGACTAAGGGTTTTAGGAAAAGCAACCAGCTCTTTGTGTCCTGGGCTCCTTCTCATTGAGGGAAGCCTATGTCCCATCAGCAGCTGTCATACTAGGTGGTAGAGGCTATTGTTATGGCATTTAAGTGCAAGTGATTGCAGCCTCTTGTGCACCTGCATGCACATTCCATCCTAGGAAATGATACCTTTTTAAGTGTCCTTTTTAAGGGTGTTTCTATAGGGAACATCTGTGCAGCTGCTAGCTGGGCATTCCCACACACATTTGTTAGGTTTTACTCCCTTGATGTGACTCTGCCCTCAGTGGCACCCTCAGTCCTTAGTGTGGGCTCTTAGCTGTATGCTGACCTTTGGGGTGTTATTGAGGTTGAGGTGTTATATGATGCAATCAGGGAGTGGGCTTTATGTCCCATAGTGAGATACCAAGTGATATTTGAAAGAGAACGTTTGGTTACCAGGGTAACCACGGTTCTCTGAAAACCGAGTGAGGCATCTCACCACACTGCCCTGTTTGTTTGGAAGAAATACTTTGGAAGAAATACTTTGAGAATGCCTGGTGTAGGGGCAGGGGCTATTGTAAAGGGGGTCAGGGGACCCCGTGTCCTTGAGGTGATTGGTCTGTCTTAGACAGACGTGGTGGTAGTGGAGCATCTGTGATTGGTCACGCCAGAAGGCACTTCCCCATAGTAAGATACTGAGTGAGGTTTTTGAGAGAACTGAGGTTACCCTGGCAACCAAACTTTTTTTTTTCTTATCCGAACGAGAGAAGTAGGACAAAGCAAACAACTCACTTTCAGCAGAACTTCTGTTGCCACTATGATCTTGAGTCTTAACTGCACACTGATGTTTCTCTAAATAACTTTGTAAATACAACCAAAGCTGTGGATGAGGCAGAGGCATTACTTGCAAGGCAGCCAACTTCTTGGGGCCCCAGGGCTGAGAAAATTTAAACCACAGCAGTAGCAATGTGCAAAGTTTGCAGTGACAGTAGGTGAGACCTGACCTCTCTAATAGGGCCCCACCTAACTCCACTCACTTCTGTTGTAAGATTCTGTTTAAACAAGTCTAATGACATCAGGGAAAGCCACTCAACAAAATTGAAGACTAGCTATCCTTCTGGGATTGAAAAAAGAAAAAACAAAACAAAACAAAACAAAGCCAGACAGTGGTGAGTAGAGAAAATAATAAATACAAATAACTAAAAACTAGACTTTACTGTGAGGGAGGTACACTTGAATAACATAACTTCCACTGGCATCACTTTTGTTTTTTTTATTTTGACGTTTAAAATTGGTTAACTTAGCTGTCAGAACAGCCTAGTGTGTCCAGTTCTGTTGCCTGTGACATCAGACACAGAACACTGGCAAATGATTTGTTAGTATAGCTAGCAGACTGAAAGAATGTAGATTCTAACAGTATTAACACTTCATAACCAGTCAACTCGGTCTTTAGTACTGTTGCTGAAATAAACATTGTCTCTTGTCATTTTTTGGACTATTGTGGTTGGCGTCAGATTATTCATCTTTTATATATATATAAAATGGTCACTGAAGCAGCAGAGGTTGCGTCAAGGTGGCTGTCGATCCGGCGAGGAGAGCCGTGGTTGGTATAGTGCTTTCTGGACTTGAGTTGGGGCTTGATCACCCCCAGCTGGGTCAACTGGGTGAGGGTGTATGATGTTGAAAGACCCGAAACACCTGATGACCCCAGTAAACATCACTTTAGACATATCCAGATGAATCAAGAGGATGTATGTTATAAGCTGTTTTGTCTGGACAAACCAGTGCCTACCAGGAAGAGTCTGGTTGACTACCAAGAATGGAGTGGCGACAGCAGACAGCTCGGAGAGACAGCAATGGGGCAGTGAGGCTTAGTAGCCCAACCTGCATCTTCCAAGAGGAAGAACCCGGAGTAAGCTACAGATCAACCTACGGAGAAATACCCCCAGGGATTCCCGAGGGGGTGGACAATGAGAATCCCAGTCGGATGAAACAAGTGGTAATGGACCATGGCAACAGAAACACGACAATGAGTGTGAAATGCATTTGAGGCAAAATCTGTAACAACCTGCGTGGCCTGAAGGTCCACCAGGCCAAGGTGAAATGTGTGCAGATGGTGCAAGTGCCACAGCGCTCAGGGTTTAGCCCTGGTGAGACGCAGGAGGAGCCAGGCCCGGAGACACCCCACAGTGCCCGGAACCTCCAGGTGGCACATGTCCCAGACCCACACCAGTCATCAGAACATCGTCGGGTCAAGTGGCCCCAAGCTTGTAAGGAGAAGGAGTGGCTCCAGTTTGACAGTGACGTTGACGCCATCTTGGAAGTAACAGCCAAGGGAGAAGCAGACCGCCGCCTTCAGACAATGACCACCATCCTCATCAACCTAGCAGCTGAGCAGTTTGGACTGTTGGAGAAGAGTGCGGCAAAACCTCCTTACACAAAGAACAACAGAGCAAACAAGATTCACATGCTCAGGAAGGAGCTGAAGAGCCTGAGGCAATGCTTCAAGGTGGCAGGGGAGGATGAGAAAGGACCCCTGGCAGAGCTACCTCTTCCTCCGGAAGAAGCTGCTAACCTTGAGAAGGGCCGAGAGGCATAGGAGGAGGAGGAAGGAGAGGGCCAGAAAGCGAGCTGCCTTCTTAGCAAACCCATTTGGGTTTACGAAACAGCTGCTGGGGCAGAAGCACAGTGGCCAGCTCACCTGCTCTAAAACGGAGATAGACCAGCATCTCATGAACTCCTATGGCGATAAGCTCAGGCAGCAAGACCTGGGCTACTGTAAGTCCTTAAGAGATCCTCCTGCACCAACCCAGGACTTTGATGAAATGGAGCTTTGCTGGAAGGAGGTTCAGGAAGTGGTCAAGAAGTTCCACCCCAGGACCAAGTGGAGTTCCGTATAAGTTGTATAAGAACTGTCCTAGATTACTCCGCAGGCTCTGGAAGATTCTGAAAGTGCTCTGGAGGAGGGGCAAGGTAGCTCACTAGTGGAGGTTTGCGGAAGGGTTCTGGATTCCAAAGGAGGAAGAGTCAGTGGAGGAAGAGCGAGCCAGCAGGGCGGTTGCGATGTGGAAACAGGGAGCCTGGACAAGATGGGAGCAAGCGGTGGAATGCAAGGTCTCATGGTCTGAGCTGTGGAAGGCTGAGCCCCATCGTATCAAATTCCTCATCCAGGCTGTCTATGATGTTCTACCAAGCCCATCCAACCTGTTCTGCTGGGAGTCACTAGCTTGCCAACTGTGCTCAGAGACAGGGACTCTTGAGCCTATTCTCAGGTGTTCAAAAGCCCTTGGTGAGGGGCGCTACCACTGGTGCCATGACCAAGTCTTGACAGCGATAGCAAATACCATCTGCAGTGGAACTGGCCACTGCAAGGGCCTCCGCCCAGAGAAGAAGACCATTGCCTCTTTCAGAGCTGTTGAAAAGCTGACAGCTGCAGATAGGATCACTCCTTCTGGCCTATTAGCAATGGCACAAGACTGGGAGCTAAAAGTAGACCTGAGGAAGCAACTGAGGTTTCCAGAACAACTGCCACAACAGCGCTAAGGTCAGACATGCTGCTGATCTCAGAAGCCTCAAAGCAGGTCATCCTTATAGAAGTGACTGTTCCTTGGGAGGACCGCATGGAGGAGGCTAATGAGAGGAAGAGGACCAGATATGCAGACCTAGTGGAAAAGTGCCGGATCAACGGGTAGTGAGTGAGGTGTGAACCCATAGAGGTGGGGTGCAGAAGATTCATTGGCCAGTCCCTCTGCAGGACCTACAGCAAGCTGGACATTATAGGTGCAAGCAAGCGCAAGGCTATCAAGCTGGTCACTGAAGCAGCAGAGGTTGCGTCGGGGTGGCTGTTGATCCGGCGAGGAGAGCCGTGGGTGGTGTAGTGCTATCTGGACATGAACTGGGGGTTGAACACCCCCAGCTGGGTCGCCTGGGCGAGGGTGTATGATGTTGAAAGACCTGAAACACCCGATGACCCCAGGAAACATCACTGAAGACGTGTCCAGATGCATCAAGAGGATTTATGTTATAAGTTAAATCCATCTTTTATATATAGTCTGTGGTTTAGTTGGAAACAGAAACCAGTGGAGGTACCCCTTAGTCAGTTTTTACTTAATTTAAACTTGCAGCAATACAGCAAATGCAGCCCACAGAGCAGGTTATACATGGGGATATTAGTGTCCCCTAATAGCTTAACTAGTGACGGCCTCTAAAACTAAAACATCATTAACTCTTGTTAACGTTCCCTCCTGAAATAAAGTTGTGTTTTTAAATTTGTATGTTTTCAGACCTGTATTTTGAAACTGTTCTTTTAAACATATTACCCTATATAATAGGAAGCAAAGGTTAGAGAGACCTTTTTATCCTGGTACATTAAAGAGCCATTAGTGCATCCATTTGTGGCTTGATTGGCCTCATTAGGAACTAGTTCCCTGCCCTAACAATGTCAGAGTGTTGGTCTTTTCATTGACCCTGCCTTCACTGTTATAGAATTCTTGTTCTACTTCTAACAGAATTCCTGCTCATTCACATGACTTCGAGTTGTCTTTCAACTTCTGCAATCTGATTAAAGACACACAAGAGTGATCATTTAAATAAAACACTTGCAATTAGCTTTTGTGACATTTAGTTCCTGTGTTTAGTAGATGTGCCTGCAACTGCGTGTGTGTTTGTGTGTGCTAAATGAACCCTCTGGGAGTACTTTGGCGTAACTCCATTACTTGTCCATTTCCACTGCATGGCTAGCCTGAGCATTTTCCTCACAACATAATGCACTAATTACTGCTGTAAACACGCACAAAGACAAACACTCATAACCATTTCACGTGCTAATTTTACTGAGCCACAGCCCTCCTGCCTCGTTCCTGCTGCTCTCTGTCTTATTTCATTCAAGTGATCGCTCTTGTCCTGACTGTGTAAGGAGACATAATTTGTTTGTTTCCTCGATGACAAAAGGATAACCAGATCTGACCAGGCTCAAATAGGAATTGGTGAAGGAGGAGGTGGAGGGAGAGGACAATTTCATCTTCATCACTGAATAGATGTGATTACATCTTTGGGTAGAGCAAAGGGGTGAAGGAGGGAAGAAGGTACGAGGTGACAGTAGGTGAAATAAGAGGAGGAAAGATAATGACAAGCAGCAAGACTGAAGTAGAACCGAGCAGATGAGGTCTCTCACCTCTTTTTGTTCCTCATTTGGGCCACAGCTTTGATTACTGGAGACAAAATGAGCAGTGGTGTGCTTTTTCTTAACACTGTTTAAGCAGTTTGATGAGGAACATTAGACACCAATAGTCCACTAGAGCTCAATGGATAAAGAATGATTAAATTCGTACTGTTGTGAGTCACTTAAAAAGCTGAGCTTCAATGGATTGCAAGACTTGATGAAACTGTAATGTTCCACTCAGGAAATTATAGTGTTTCTGAGGCAAACAGTGTCAAAAGGTCTTTGTTTTTTTTTTGTTTAGTTAAATAAGTCCTATCTTGGTCTCATGGTTTGCTGTGTTTTGGTGATGTTATAACCAACCATAGTCTTTTCATATGACTAAAGCAACAAAGAAAGATGTCATATTATTTTGGTTAAGTGAACAAAGTAATAAAATATTTTCTCTATTCAGTCCTTAAATTCATACTTAATGGAGTTTGGGACCCAGAAGTATGCTCGGTGAAAACTAGAGAGAGAAATGTTGTAATTTTCAGTGGGACCTCATGATAATAGCATTGTGTCATGATCATCATGCTTAAATCCAGACACAAAGATACAACAGTGTGCCTGGCTTAGTGTCAAATTAACAGTATAGTGCAGCACCTGAGTTACAGGTTAAAGGCAGATCAACATATGTTGGTAATACAAGAGGTCTGTCTTCAGGAATGCAGGCCTAGAGACCATTCGGAGACCGCCTGGCAACCTCCGTTCACTAGGGAAATTCCCTGACTGATTGGCATTGGCAAAGAGCGTGCTGCACCCAAAATCTCCCTGTGATTGCATTGGTCGCTTGCTGTGGTCACCCATAGTTTGAATGGAAGGCGATGACTTGCCTGCAAATACTTGCTAACTAACCATCAGGTGGTAATAAAACTTGAAAAAGTGTAATGCAAACCAAAAACGGAGACTGTTGACCATCAAAATAAAAGTTATGCCTTATTGCTGAACCCAACACGTTTCAAAAGGCACAACTTTTATCACATTTTCCTTAGCGACCAGGGGTTAACTTGGAGTCACTGGCCGGTCTTTAGGCCTGAATGACTTTTTTCTTGCGACTGTACCTCCTAACACTGGTGTGTTATCATTTACTAGCATGCTGACTTTAGCATTTAGCTACTCAGTGCCCAAGTACAGACTCACAGATCAGCTAACATGGCTATTTTTTGTGAGTGATATAATCATAGTTTTAGCACATAAATCACATGATTTGCTGTGATAAAACATAAATGCTGGTGTTAATATTGCTATTTCTAAAGCAGCTGCTGATTCAATTAGATTTAATGGTTTATTGATGCAACGAAATTTATATAGAAAAAGTAAATGTTAACACTCTCTAGTCATAGGTAGGCTGTGCTATTTTTTACAATTTAAACTAATAATTTAAAGCAGTTTGCTATTTTTGCTGACCATTTACTTAGTATGTATTGTTTCTGGCACAGTGGTTTGGTGTTGTGCTTTGACTGTTATAGAAGTAGTACTGGACTGCACTGTTTCCCTTCAGACCTTCATATGGCTCAGCAGATCGCGATACAGTCCCATCAGCTTCTTTTTTCTACTTACGCTGCTCTAGGAGCTCCAGCTTCCAGCATTAGCGGAGCCAATTGTTCAAATTGATATGGCTCAGGACCACCATGGGTCACAAAACAAAATGTACACTGTGTCAGTTTTTTGGTCTTGAACTGGGTTTGATTTTATTTAGATTTATTCTGGACTCCAACTCTCTCTAACTCTCAAAACAGCTTGAGCCAAGACTTGTTAAATATTTTAAGAGGTCTTTACTGCAGCCTTGATTACAACACTTGAAAATGTTCAGTAGAATATAACTGATTTTAATTCAAGCTATAAAAAAAAGAGCATACTTAGATGATACGAAAATTACAGTTAATTACAGCTTGGGTCACTTCATATAATTTTGCCCAGTGATTCCTAATCACCAAAGCAAATTTTGAGCTTTGTGAACAATGCTATGACACAGTATCACAGGAAACAGAACTACAGTCTGTTTAGATCTGCACTTAATCACAGTGGTGTGACTGTATATTGAGGAGCAACAGAACACTTTTTCTGATTAGCTTAAATTAAGACAGACTTTGCCTTTATGTGTCAATGTTACTAAGTGTTTAATTTTAAAGTTTGTAAAAGTTACCTAATGTTATGTATTTCTGCTACCCTAATGTAAATAAGTAATTGCAATAGCCATAGGCTTAAGTTTGACGCACTAGCCACATGTACATGGGACACGGTTTATCCACACATAAACAGAGTTTTAGCTAATTAAAAACTGAGCTTTTGAAAAACTCCTTCCATGGTGAAGATTTTTAGAAACTCCATTTCTGCATTTGCATGTGAGTGAGGACCATGAAGATTTTGTCTTGCAACATTAAAGGTGTGCGCCTTTTTCTCTTTTTTTGATGTCAGCCTGTGTGCCACATTCTTATTTGTAAGCTTCTGATGGGCCATCCTTTCTATACTGTTAGGGTTATATCACAACAAGTTGCTTTGGCCTGCTCTTGACAGTGCTTGATATAATTTTCTCCATTTTCATTGTGGATGAAGATATTTTTAAAAACATAAGCGAAAAATGCCTGTTTTAAAAAAATACCCGTGTACATGTGAACATAGTCTAAGATCATTAGTTATTTCTGGGTCCCATTGCCTCTTTAGTTTCCAAAAACAGACAAACACTGAGGTTTTGTCCAGGGTTTGTTCCTGCCCATTTTAAGTACCTGTGTCCATTAAATAGTTGCTCAGTGGGTGATTTGTCTAATTTTCCTCTTAAATTCAAGACCCTCTTGCTGTGAGGCAACAGAGTTAATCACCGAGTAACTGTGCTGCCAGATTTTAAACTTTGTTATGATTTGGTGTGATTAAGTAAAATTGAATCCAATAAAACAAGCAATCGGGACATTGTCTGAGGACCTGGATAGGGTGTACATGAAAAAAGGAGCAGGCAGCTTATAGGATAAATGAAGAGTGGATGAGAGGAGAAAAGTAGGAAAGCAGATGTTGAAAAGAGAGTGATGAGAGGGACATCATTGTAGGCTGCTACCATCATAGTATGTTTACTCAGCCTATTTAAATTACATAGAATTAATATGGTAATAGCACCCATTCATTCCTTGTATTCAGGGACAGAAGGACACAGGCTCCTAAAAAAAACACCTAATTTAAATCCAACATCAGGAAGCACCTCAGAAAGTAATGCCAGTGTTAAGCTTGAACAAAGGCATGGATAAAAACGACTGAGATCTTTTGGAGGCATTTCTCCAAAAACAGTCAAGATGTGTAATTCAATTCAATTCAGTTTTATTTATATAGCACCAAATCACAACAACAGTCACTCAAGACGCTTTAAATTGTGAGGTAAAGACCCTACAATAATACAGAGAAAACCCCAACAATCAGACGACCCCCTATGAGCAAGCACTTGGCGACAGTGGGAAGGAAAAACTCCCTTTAAACAGGAAGAAACCTCTGGCAAAACCAGGATCAGGGAGAGGCAGCCATCTGCTGCGACCGGTTGGGGGAACATAAACGTAACTGTAAACGTTTCTAAAACTGTGATGGCCTTGGTTTTGGTTCCATTTTGTCCAAATTTTCATAATTTTTCTTCCTTTTCTCCTCATCTTTCCCCCTCAAAAAACAAACACACACACACATACACACACGCACATTGCAAAGGTTGCTGACTCATGGTGGGACAACAAATTGAAAAGGTAATGAAATTCAGCCATCTTTATGCACCTTATCCTGACTGACCTGTGTGTGGAAATGAAGGACTATCATGATGCAGAGCAGGTTAAACATGAAAGAGAATAAGCAATGCTCTTCCACCTGTAGCTCTGCAAGTGCATTCTCCATACATATTCAAAAGCACAACATAGATCACAGCATGACTCAGCACACACACTGCTGACACTGTAAACTATGCTAATTTGAGTGCCCGTGCGTACATACTGGCTTTACAGTTCAGTCAAAGACATATCAAAGATTTCACCATTGAACAAATGGACTGTGTTAAAAAGGTTCTGCCGGTTGAGGTCTCAGTGAATCCAAATGGTCACAAGGATTCTGCTGAGTGAGTGAATTACCTCATTGAAAACATGCATGAACATTAAATCTTACTTAAAACAAAATAAAAGGCAAAGTTGTGGTAGGAAGTTTACACACACTCATGGCATGAATGTCATGGTAATTTTGGGTTTTCTTTGAAGTGTTCTTTTTCCAGAGTGAAATGAGTGTACAGCATACATCTTTAATAACTTTAAAAAACAAGAATTAGATGCACAAGTTTGAAATAATTTTCGATTTTCTCTAATCACAGGGCCAAAAAGTACACATACAGGCTTAAATATATACATACATGTGGCAGGGTGTGGTCTGTGGCTCGACTGCAGGGGAGGGATGGTGCACTGGGTTCAGGGGGCAGTGCCAGGCAGCGTTCGTGCAGGTGAAGAGGGCTCTCTGTGAGGAAACCCTGCTCCACACTCCTAACTTTTCCCTCCCTTTTATTCTGCAGATCCACGCCTCGAACAGAGGGCTGGGGGCTGTTTTGTCAGCAGGTAAGGGGGGTCAACCACCCTGTTGTTTATATCAGCCGGAAACTGTCTGAATGGGAAGCCCGGTACAGCACTGTCGAGAAGGAGTGCCTGGCGATCCAGTGGGCGGTTGACTCCCTTCGCTATTACCTCCTGATATGCCCATCCACCCTCTGTTCAGACCATGCCCTGCTGCAGTGGCTGCAGCTGGTGCTCATTATTTCCATCGTGTCTCCCCTATTTCAATAGCACGCCAGGACCTGGAGAAGAGAGCAGCGAGAACAGTAAGAGAGAGGAAAGAGTGCTGGACCAGCAGGAAGAAGCTGAAAAGCTACTATCCTGTACCCTGTAAAAACCACACTGTAAATAAATGATCACTTATCTTGCAACGCTGTGTGCATCAGGTCCTGTCTTCACAATACACCTCCACTAATATTTGCTTAAATGTCCCTTAGCAAGTTGCACCTTGACCAGATGCTTTTGGTAGCCATCAACAAGCTTCTGGCATACACTATACTGATAAAAGTATTCACTCACCCATCCAAATCATTGAATTCAGGTGTTCCAATCACTTTCATGGCCACAGGTGTATAAAACAAGTACCTAGCCATGCAAATTGCTTCTACAAACATTGGTGAAAGAGTGGGTCGCTCTCAGGAGCTCAGTGCATTCCAGCGTGGTACTGTGATAGGATGCCACCTGTGCAACAAGTCCAGACGTGAAATTTCCTCACTACTAAATATTCCACAGTCAGCTGTTAGTGGTATTATAACAAAGTGGAAGTGATTGGAAACTAGTCTAACCAAAATCACAGAGCGGGGTCAGCAGGTGCTGAGACACATAGTGCGCAGAGGATTTCCAACTTTCTGCAGAGTCAATAGCTACAGACCTCCAAACTTCATGTGGCCTTCAGATTAGATCAAGAACAGTGTGTAGAGAGCTTCATGGAATGGGTTTCCATGGCCAAACAGCTGCATCCAAGCCTTACACCACCAAGCGCTATGCAAAGCGTCGGATGCAGTGGTGTAAAACACGCCGCCACTGGACTCTAGAGCAGTGGAGACGTGTTCTCTGGAGTGACGAATCATGCTTCTCCATCTGGCAATCCAATGGACGAGTCTGGGTTTGGCGGTTGCCAGAAGAACAGTACTTGTCTGACTGCATTGTGCCAAGTGCAAAATTTGGTGGAGGAGGGATTATGGTGTGTGGTTGTTTTTCAGGAGTTGGGCTCAGCCCCTTAGTTCCAGTGAAAGGAACTCTTAATGCTTCAGCATACCAAGACATTTTGGACAATTTCATGCTCCCAACTTTGTGGGAACAGTTTGGGGATGGCCCCTTCCTGTTCCAACATGACTGCACACCAGTGCACAAAGCAAGGTCCATAAAGACATGGATGAGCGAGTTTGGTGTGGAAGAACTTGACTGGCCTACACAGAGTCCTGACCTCATCCTGATAGAACACCTTTGGGATGAATTAGTGTGGAGACTGCGAACCAGGCCTTCTCGTCCGACATCAGTGTCTGACCTCACAAATGCGGTTCTGTAGGAATGGTCAAAAATTCCCATAAACACTCCTAAACCTTGTGGAAAGCCTTCCCAGAAGAGTTGAAGCTGCTATAGCTGCAAAGGGTGGGCTGACATATTAAACCCTATAGATTAAGAATGGGATGTCACTCAAGTTCATATGCGTGTGAAGGCAGACGAGCAAACACTTTTGGCAACATAGTGTAATTCTGGCTGACATCTAACCACTCTTCTTGGCAGAATTGGTAGAGTTGATTTAAATTACTTGGATTGTTGGCACAGACCCGGGTAGGACCAACATATCCCAAGTCAAATCCCAATTAGGACCAATGAATCCTGAGTCAAATCCCAGGTTGGGACGACCCAAGTCATGTTCCAAGATAGGGCCAACAAATTCTGAGTGAAGTCTCAAATGAGGACCAACAAATCCTGAATCACATCCTAAATTGAGACTAGCAAATCCATAGTCAATTCAGAATTAGGATCAACAAATACTGAATGAAGTCCTAAGCTTAGACGAACAAATCACGTCATATCCCAAGTCAAGACCAACAATTGTAAACTCCCTAGTCAAGCTGAAATCCACAGTCAAGACCAGACTCGAAGACCAAGTCCCAGTTCAGAGTCCTAAGCAAATTATTGTACACTGCTCATATATATATTGCAATTTGAAAATTTTAAACAAAGTAGCTGTCATGGTCCGTGGGTCTTGGACCCAGAGTTTTGAGTTTTGTGAGTTGATTGTTCCTTCGGAAGGTATTATGTTCTGACTCCAGATTGGCTTTGGTCATCTGTTTATAATATTTCTTATTCCCTGATACTTTTTAGTTTCTCTGTTGTACCTCTAATTCTTTGTTTGCTTATAGATAACTTTTGGTTTATTAGTTTCCGTTTATGATCCTACTCTGTTCCCCAGTCTCGTTGGTTTGCTCATAGTTCATAGGTTTGTGTCTGTGTCTCTGTGTTAGTTATTTCCTGTTTTATTTTGACGTCTCTTGTCTCTCAGGTTTTGTATTTAATCTACTTCCCTCGTCTCATCTTCAGTGATTAGTCCCAGCTGTGCTCCCACCTGTTTCCTCTCCCCTCATTACCTAGTATGTATTTATTGTTTGTGTTTTCCCTTGTCCTTTGTCATGTCCTCTCCTCATAGCTGTGTGTCTTCCTGCCCTGTGTTCTCCTTAGAAACTTCTACTCTGTTTCCTAGTTCCTCTCCTGCAGAAGTTTTTGTTTTGGTTTTTTTGTTATTCCTGTAAACAATTAGCATTAAAGCAGGATTTTGAGTTAATTTCTTGTCCTGCTTTTAGGTCCACTCACTGCCTACCACACAGCCAAACTGTGACAGTAGCAGTGATAGTAAATTAATGTCTTAATACCAGTTAAAAACATAATAATTGCCTTATGACAGTAGAGATAGCCCAAAAAGTTGAATCTGTTCATCTGGACGTGGCGTTTTTTAGTGGGAGAAACGTTTCGTTTACCAACTGGTAACTTCTTCAGACTGAAGAAGTTACCAGTTGGTAAACGAAACGTTTCTCCCACTAAAAAACGCCACGTCCAGATGAACAGATTCAACTTTTTGGGATTCTTTTACCTGGATTATTGAGCATGTATCAAGAGACAGTAGAGATAGGTCCCAGCCAACATATATTGTTCAGTTTTATTGGAGCCTTCACAGATATATAAGCATGCACCAACGCATGCTTTTGAACTCAGTAACTAGATGATCTGTACCTCTCACCTACTGATGTGTTTTTAATATATCGCATTGTTTATTTGAGAAATGTCCTTAAACCATTTTATAACCCACAGTTCTTAAATTCTTAATTCTGGAATTAAAAAACAAGGTGATTAAGTATAAGAAACTGGAATATATGAACGAGTTTGTTGAAACAATTTTTCAAAAAGAACCCTCACTCCTAAAATACACCTTTGCTTAGAGTAATCAAATACTAGATTTGTTACACAAATTCAAGTCCTACTTACTGTGTTTTCAAGCTACCTCTATAAAAAGTGAATAAACTGCTGGATAGGAATGTATCATGGCATTTAAATACACATCTTAAGGTAACAAAAGTGATATTTTGCGATTAATTTTATTTGACTGCAAAGGAGGGTTAATTTATGAATTTATGAAAGACCAAATGCTGCTATATGTGTTTTTATTTATTTAATTAATGATCTCTCTCTCTCTAGCTCTGTGTGTGTGTGTGTGTGTGTGTGTGTGTGTGTGTGTGTGTGTGTGCACACGCGCGCGTGCGCGGGTGCGTGTTAAATTTACAAAAAGAGCCCTCTCTTTTTCTTCTAAATAGTCGTTTTATGAAATCACAGTACTAGCTGTGTTGGTGCAGTCTAGTACCTGGAGTGTTAACACTATTGGCAATACTTGTTTGTAGCACAGAGTCTGTAGCAACTCTGCCTTGTATCATAAAGACTGTGATACAGTATGAGCCATTTAGCAGCATGTTAAATTGGCACTTCACTAATGCTGCTGCTGATCACACCATTGAGGATGTCATATTATTTTTTTTTAACTTTGAAAACACTGAATTTCAATTTAATCAAATTTTTCACTCTAGGTGATTTCTAGCAGGTAACTTTTTTACTAAATATGACTCTCTGTCAAAGGTGCCTTTCAACTTCTCAAGTACAAGATATAACCACATAACATATTCAGGGATAAAAAAAAAAAAACACACATTTAAGCTCTGTTAAAAAATGCATCCAAAGCTATTTCACACTCTCTTCATGTGTCATAATCTATTTCTAAAATCTCTTTTTTTCTTCAGGACAAGTTTGATCACCAATATCAATACATACATACATACATACAGTATACAGACATATTTTTTAGTTTTAGTTTTTTTTTAATTTGGTAAATGTTTACATGTAAAATTACAATGTGCACTCAGCTCAGGATGCAATATAATTTTGTTTCATCAAAAGAATTGTGCAATTTGCCCTTAATGAGCTGTTAACCTCATATAGACGTAATGGTTCCTTTTAGGAGAACCACAGAGACAACATGAGGAGGTTTGAGGGATGTGTGGAGGTAGAATAAGTTGCAGGTTTCTATCTTGTCCTGTTGGAGCCTTGGTATTTTGCACTCTGGCTTATTTTTTTTCCACTTGCTCTTGGACAAGCACAAGTACAGACATCTGTCACTTCAGTGGGACACGCTGGAATGGTGCTAACCCATATCTGTTAATGGTTGAGAGGGTGTAAATCCCAGAAATACAATATGTTCCTTGACTTGGATGCATACCAACAGTGCTTTGCCAAATGATGCCAAAACTACAGGGGCTCTAATGCCCCAGAACTTCCTGTTGCAGGTGGTTTTGGTTGCACTAACACACATTTAAGAAAGGTTTATTATCCATAATGGTAATAAATCCACATATTTTTTCTAGACATTTACTATATATTTGCAGTCTTTTTAAAAGATCTCATATTTTCCACAAAAAAAAAGTTTAATTAAAAACACACTAGTAAAAACTTTTGGTCTTTGACTAAGGGGGCAAAAAGAAGCCATACTACTACTACATTACTACTGTTTGGCTCAAGTCACTTTGCTATTCCAAAATAAAATAAAATAAAGTCAAATAAAAAATAAAAAAACGTTTGTTGCCCATCCAGTCCATAGGTTCTGCCCATTACCCTGCAGTCTATTGTGAAAAGAATCCCATACATATCCTAGTCCCTGAAGATTTGGCAAAGTCAGTTCTGCACAGTTCTTGGAAGTCCACTTTAAAAGGGAAGTCCAGTTGACACATTTCAGCAGAGCAAGCATCAAGAAAATTTAATTTCACATTGCATCAGTGTCTTAGCCGTTCAGCTACAGTGCAGCCTGAACACCGCTATGGCCAACTGACTAATAAAATGCAATTTGTAAGACCTGCTTGCCAAATCTTGTGCCGAAATAGCTCAGATGGGAGCATGTTAGAGTGGAGTTCTAAAAGACCCTAGTTCGATCCTGGGTTTCGGCAAACGCAAGGTAGCTCTTGTATCAACAGTGCTAACTTGCTTAACAATTTTGTTGTTTTTTTTACCAAAGCAACAAGAATCAATTCAATGCAGGAACGCAATACAAAGTTCTGTTTCAACTTCACTCTGACCGTCACTATGGTCTTAAACAGAATAACAGCGTTCGTTCTGTATACTTCCGGCGCCTTATATAAACAAGTTCATGCCCAATGACCCCAGGAGGTGAAGCTTCCAGCACCATGAAGGCCAGGGTTTTTTTCTTCTTGGCCTTTCTCACCTCAGCTAGAGGTAAAGGTAGGAGGCTGCTTTATTCTCTGTATTCTGATTTAATGAATCCACTATTCAAGGTAAGTGCCTTGTGTCCCTGTGAATTGTGGTGGCTTGCTTGTATTAGGGCTGAATGGTACTATAATCGAACCATTGCACTGTCTGTTTTTTAACCTGCTACTAGTTTGTTTGATGAAGCGTGGATATCACTTCCAATTTTGGTGGCGGCCCGTCACCTGTTTGTGGACTTCTGGAGCCTGGGTAGCTCAGATGGTAGAGCGTCAGACTTTTAATCTGAGGGTCCAGGGTTCAAGTCCCTGTCCAGGTAGTCATATCCTCTGGAGTCTTAAATAGTGGTCGGTTCCTTGTTGTTATCTCACAATACACGATA
>VUQS01066920.1:0-11281 GCA_015108495.1 Heterochromis multidens | reverse complement strand
GCAGGACAATGCAAAACCAACAACAACAGCATGGCTTCGTCGGAGAAGAGTCCGGGTGCTGAATTGGCCTGCCTGCAGTCCAGATCTTTCACCTATAGAGAACATTTGGTGCATCATTAAACGGTCATTAAACATTAAACATGCCCCTGTCCCAACTATTTTGAGACCTGTAGTAAGCATCAAATTTGAAATGAGCTCATTTTGTGCATAAAATAGTAAAATTTCTCAGTTTAAACATTTGTCATGTTATCTATGTTCTGTTGTGAATAAAATATTGGCTCATGTGATTTGGAAGTCCTTTGGTTTTCATTTTTTTCAAATTTAAAGAGCGTCCCAACTTTTCCAGAATTTGGGTTGTAAAAGAAAAAGTTAATTTTCTGGAAATGGTAATTAGATTACAGTTGATACAATAAATCTTTTGTGCTTGGTGATGAACAGTTTTCTAGTTTTAAAGTAAAATGCTGTAGGCATTTACTAATTCAGAACAAAGACATGGTAATGTAAAATATATCAGATTGTTTTCCTAAATATTCCGATAAAACAGAACCCACATTTTTCTGAAATCACTTGAAAGCTCAAGTGATTCCAGCTCGTGGTCATCTGGTCATCTGAAGACTCAGATGATCTAACCTAATCACATGTTGTTTCTGGTAGTGAACAACTGCCACGATTGACTCCTTTTGTATTTCACCTCAAGAACGCCTGCCTGTCAATCTCATGATTACCGGTGTAGTGAAACTGTAGCCACATGGGTTACTCTCTCTCTGTCTCTCTCTCTCCTGCTGTTTAGTGTTGTGCTGAGTGGAAGCTTCCCCAGTATATAGCGATGCAGGTTTCATTTTCCATTCATTACTCCTTTGCCTTTCTTCTGGATGCGATATCGAGCGCTAGTGGGTTTTGCGATAACTCAGGCGGTTTCGATTAGGTTCTGAAACAGTTGCAGATATGCTGCATGTTTGTCCTCATTCTGTCCTACTGGTTTAGCTAATAAGCGTCTCAGTAGCTTACCCACGGCCCTGTTTGCAGTGTGTCCAGCTATTTATCCCCAGCCGTTGTGGAGGGACCAGCTGTACTACTAGTTGTGATACAGCGTCTTTTTCATTCGGGGGACTTGGGGGAATCCCGGAAGTGGGACTGGGCTGTGTGTTTACCCCATGTGCTTTTTTGCTACAACAGCACACCCCATCAGGGCACTGGTGAGTCAACCTTTTCTTTGATGTTCGGTAGGGAGCCTAGGCTCCCCATTGACTTTCTACTGGGCTGGGTTCAGGACCCTGTGCTGGGAGAGGTACAGGAGGATTGGGTGGCCGAGCACCAAGCCAGGCTGAATATGGCTTTTGAGGGGGCTCGTGAACGGTTGTTAGCAGCTGGTGGTCGCCAAAAAGAGCGCCAAAACTCCCCTTCATGAGCTCCTTCAGGGAGTCCTGCAGGGCAGTCTGGCATAGTTGGGCTGCCTTTGTGGCGGTCAGTACGTTCCACAGCTGGTCAACACTCCAATGTTCACCACCTTGCACGGCCTGTTGAATCTAGGATTAATGGGCCTGTTGTGCCCTCTGGACCAAGGACTAATGCTCAGTCCATCATATTCAAGCCCTGGTGTTAGTGTTGTGTTCTTGAATCGTCGGGCCAACGATGCAAAAAAAGGGGAGGCAGATGTAGCCACATGGGTTACACGCTCTCTCTCTCTCTCTCTCTTTCTCTCCCTCTCCTGCTGATTAGTGTTGTGCTGAGTGAAAGCTCACCTGCAATCTAATTGTGGGGTGGTGTCTTGCCCAGTATATAGTGACAGAGGTTTCATTTTCCATTCATTACTCCTTTGCCTTTCTCCTGGATGTGATATCTCACTCCAGCAGGTTTTGCAATAACTCAGGTGGTTTCGATTAGGTTCTGCAACAGTTGCAGATATGCTGCATGTTTGTCCTCATTCTGTCCTACTGGTTTGTTTAGCTAATAAGCGTCTCAGTAGCTTACCCACGGCCCTGTTTGCAGTGTGTCCAGCTATTCATCCCCAGCCGTTGTGGAAGGGCCAGCCGTGCTACTACCGGCAGTTGTGATACAGCATCTTTTTCATTCGGGGAACTCTGTTGCTGCCAGCACAACCTCCATTTAGCGGCCAGTGCTTGACGCCTTTTGGCGTTTTGGCCATACTTAAATTAAGGTTGTAACACCTGTAGCTGTTGCCATTTGGTGACCCGTCCTTTGAAGAGCTGCTGTCTTGCCGGTGGAGTCTTTCACCTGCGTAGTTATTTGTACTGGCCTGTAGTGATTTACTACAGTGGCACAAAGAGCGCCGAACAGTCATTCTTATTGGAGTATTTATTGAGTTAAGGCTAACTGTTGATATAACAAGCGTCACCGGCGTAGGTGACCGCTCAGCTGTTGAGTGTGTGTCTGTATATCACTATTTGGCTTGTGAATACTTTTTATTGTTTTTTTAAATCTGTGTGTGTGTGTGTGTTTTATATTTTATGCCTGGAATAGATTTTAGTAATTCTAGCTGATGTATGACTGTGAGTAACTGACCTTGTGCCAAGTGTCCTTTTACCTTTTGTGATTATTAATGTTTTTGCTGGTTGATTATTTCAGTGGCCGGATTGGCTGGCAGGAGGATAAGCCAGTAGCCGTGTGACCTCCTTGGTGGTGGGTCCTTTTCCACACTCCCTTTGTTCTACAGCACCTTGGGTGTAAAACTGTTGTGCTTAAACATGTGCGCCTTCTCTTTCTTCTCTTCGGTATGGTCCTCAGCTACTGGTAAGTTCATCCCAGAATCCCTTTTTTTTGGATTTGATTTTAGGACACTATTAAGGCTGATGGGTTGCACCACAGTCAGTGATCCAGGCTGCAACTGTTTATATTTTGGTGTATAAATTTAATAAAGGTATTTAGTATTGAAACCAATTTGTCTTGCTGGGGTGTATTTTCGAACCTGTGTTATTTTTCAAAAATTTGTTTAAATATTTAAGCTTAGATTTCCTAGGGGTGAAATTCCCCTAGGTGGCGTTGTTGCAACCCTCTTTTAATTATAACCCCCTTTGCCCACACTGCCACAAAACCAAGCCCTGCCTTGGAGGTTGGAAAAATAAAAACCTAAAAAAGAAGTTTATTGCAGAAATAAGCAGGGTGTCACAGAGAGTCGTCCTAAGTTGATTAAAGAAAATTAGATAATAGTGTTCAAATAATGTGCTGTAAGCTGTTCAAATGACTCTGTTTTCTGTTTTTATGGCATGAGAAGAATCCAACAGCATGTAGTTATGCTCATTGTCAAAAGGTGCAGTTTACAGCACAACCTTCTATTGTGCATAACACCATACAAATTGTGTGTGTTACTCCAAACACTGAAGCTCATGTAAATGACATCTTTCACAGAGGTTGCTTTCTGTCCCCAAATACCCTGTCTTCCACCTATTATATGTCCATCTGTTCACTACTTTGCCTCTGACAAATCTCAAATGGCACAACACTCATCATTAGCATTCTCTCTTGGTGTTCTTACTTTGTCTTCAATATCAGTGACTTCACTAACTCATCCATTACTCTCCCATCTGCTCACCTCAAGTTAAGCTTCTGGCTGGAAACACAAGGCTTGGGTATTTACAGATGAGAATTTTCCTTTGTGAGATTACATATATATATATATATATATATATATATATATATATATATATATATATATATATATATATGTGTGTGTGTGTGTGTGTGTGTGTGTGTGTTTGTGTGTGGTTGTTTTTGTTTGTTTGTTTTTGTTTTCTGTGTGTGTTAGTGAAAAGAAACAGGTTAGAGTTAGGATTCATTTCTCATAGGAATGAGAAAAGAGTTTTTGATTGCTTACGTTCAAAAACTCTCAGAAAACCAGGGTTCAAGCAACATCATTCAGAAATAGCAAGTTCTGATATGTGTACAAAAGAGTTTCAGGCTAAAGGAGAACAAACATTCTTCCTCCTTCATACATCATCTTCCTGTTGCTGACTTTTCCTACTCTATTTCCCTTAATTCTTTTCAGCCTCTGTTGATTTTAAATCGATGATATATACTTATGAATAGCTATTTAAATTTCAATAGGTTAATCTAAATATGATAAATGCATCTCCAACAAACCACCACTGCAGAATGCCTCCCACTCCCAAGCAACATGCAGGTGTTTGGTAAATAGAGAACGTGAATCTCATTACATGCTGAAAGAAGCGCATGCAAAGAAAAGGGATAAGGAACACATTTGTCACAGGTGAAAAGGAGACTGCCAACAAGAGAAAACTGTTTATGTTTCACAAATGAGAGGACAGATGTGTTTGCTTATTTCTAGCACCATACAATTACAATGTGAAACATTCATTTGAGAAAATACGGATTAATACTGATTGATGCGTACTTTATCCATTATCTGTTACTTTTAAGACCAATCTATTGGCTCTTACTTACTTACCATGTTTATATACAACCAGTTTTGCAGTCTTGTAAGGCAAACATTAATGCTGTCTGTATTGTATTCAGAGGAAGTGGTTTAAATTTTTTAACAACAAGAAAGATCAGAAAGGAACTGGTCACTACTGGATGGAGGGAGCAAATGTTTCCAATGCTATATTCCTTACCTAACATAATTCAAATGCTTCGCGTGTTTAAACATAAATTGGCATGAGTGTACATATTTCAAGAGCTAATTTTGTAGGAAACACTAAAGATTTTTTATTCATGTTTTGCAGATATGTTTTGCATAAACAATTTTCCAACATGGCAGATACCTATTTTTTGATGATAATATAAAAGCAACAACAAAACTATTTTGAAAGTTAACACTGCTATGAAGTGGTTTGTTGTTTTTTTAACAAGTAAATCTTCATGATATCCGGTTTTGTTCAGATTTGTAAACAGAGTTGTTGCCCTTTTATTCTGTACTGTTTTCAGTTAAACTACAGCAGCAAACTTCTGTCTTCATCTCTTACGGGAGAGGTGTTTAGCTCGTTGCATACATGTGTGCATACAATATACACATAGCAGGGCAAGTATGTATACCAAACTCTATCTGTGTGTAAATACACTTAAAAATAGACTGTAAATATTTTTACAGTTTCTATTACAGCACCATTACAATGCATACACTCTTGCTGAGGTTGGCTCAGATTTAACTGGTCTGACAGTAGTTATATATGTTAATTTAAAATTTAATGGAACATCATACATAAATGAAATAAAACCTGCTTATACATCAACACAGTGTGATTCCTGTTACTTCAACACATATCCAGTACACCCTTTTAGTTATGGTGGTATATTTAAAACATCAGTGCTTTGCTCATCGTTTTCCTGCATGCCTGTATCCACCATCCACCTGAAAGCTATGCTTGTTTGCTGCCACTGTTGGCAGCTTTAGAGAAGCTACACTTCTACCACAGCATGCACCTGTTGGGTCTGAATCTTGTGTTCTCACTGTAAATTAGGTGAGGTTAAAGCCAAGTTGTACATAGCTATATATTCCAAGTGAGTTGAGTATATTAAATGCATTTATTTGGGTTTATGTGCACTGTATCACATTAATATTTGCATTATTTATGAACCTTTAGGAATTCCTGCTTCTGTGCAAGCCTGTGTGTTTGGGTACACACGTTTATGCATTTAAAAGAAAAAAAATTGAAACAAGTGTTGACTATGATCCTCAGTTTGTCTCTTGTTGTGCATTTCTCTTGGTGAATAAACACAGGATGAGGCTGCTACAGACTGCAGAATGGGTGCATAGATAAAGCCAGGCATACAAGAAGTCCTTAAGAACAAGAAGTCCTGTATATATTGCATTAGTGTGTGAGTGAGACACTTTTACTTTCATTTGTTGCTACTTTTATTTATATCTTGCTGTTAGTATGCAATTAATTGATGTGAATGTCTGTGGAGTCTGTTTTGCTTATTGTCCTCTTGGACATACTGATTTAACATTCATCTAATAAAACGCAGAGTAAACTTGAGACATCACAATTGTTATGGAGACCAGTTTTGGTCCCTCAAATGTGGAAGCTAAAAAAAGAGTCCAAGGGAAACCAGGAAACAAGGAGCAAGAAGACAACTAGGCTGTAAATACAAAAGACACATGAAGGGCTGACAGAAAACATATGAGTAATGAGAAACAGCTGACAACAATCAAGGATTCAGTGAAGACAAAGACAGGAAGTAAAACTTACACACAATATAAAAGAAAGCAAACCTTCCAAAATAAAACAGGAAGAAAGTGAGGGAAGCTAACACAGACATTCATTCATTCACTTAACCAATATGACACAAAACAACCAAAAGGAAACATACTAAACATGAACAAAGAAGGCTTGCGCACTGGGTGCCAGTTTAGCTCAGTGGGTGAGCAGCTGACCAAAAATCACATGGCCGGAGTGCAGCAGCCTAGGTTCTAATCTGACCCGCAGCCCTTTGCTGCATGTCTTACCCTTCTCTCTCTCTCCCCACTATCCAAAAAATAATCTGGGAAAAAAAAAAAAGACTTCCACTACACATAAAGACAGAGAAGAGGGAAGATAGAGAGAACTAATCCCACAAATATCAACAATAACTGGATCTGAAAGACTGAAAAAAACCTAGCATGAAAATCAAAACAACAATCCAATTTAAGAAGAGAAAGCCTAAATAGAAACTCCAATTATAACAATGAATCTAAATTCAAAGCAAAGCTAAAACCCTTTTGTGGGAATAAAGATAAACACAGAAAGACTGAGGAGAAAACACTAAGAGAACTAAACAAATGCAAACTCTGTAAGTCCTAAACTAAAAACACTAAGTCTCAAAATTAATAAAAACTAACAGACTCAAGGTTAAAAGTACAAAAATAAGCACATAAGGAATCCAATCAGAAAATACTAAGAAAGATAGCCAATACTAAGAAACTCAACAAACAGACCAAAACAATGTGAAACGCAGTAGGTTATAATTAGAAAAAAAAAAAAAAAAACAAGACAAAACCGAAGGAACCAAATATAAATGGCATAACTAGCTTTCACAAAGGACAAGATTTAGACATGAATCAAAACTAAAGCAAGAACCATGAGTTACACAAAACTCAAAACCCTAAAAGGAATACAAATTTTGCTAAAAATAAATCAAAAACTAGAAACTGGAAACTAAAAACCCCAGCATCCAAATAATAAAGAATACTAAACTCAAAACTCAGGGACAAAACCCAGGGGCCATGACACCAGTGCACTAAGTACATATTTCACAGTTCAGCACGAGACAAAATGAGTAAGTTAGTTAAACATTTGTGTAATATTTGCATATTCATATGGAAACATCATATCAGCTTCTAATCGTATTTTTTTCATTCTATACAAATTGTTTGTATGATTTATCAATTAAAGAAAAGTGAAATAAATATTTACACAGATTAATTTGTTCATCGCAGTGATTTTGGATCTTTCTTGTCTCTCCATTCTCACCTTCTGACCAGCTCTATCGCTGTGATAACGGTTAACATGTAGTAGAATGTAGCTGACAACAACCAAGCACACACAAAGTCTCCCACCATTTATCATCTCGTCCAACATTTAGGTTACAGTAAAGACACTGCAGTTGAGATGAAAAAAACAAAAAACAAAAAGAATGCACCTATCTTGCTTTGAAATGAAAGAACCTCCACACGTCATTCTGCTTTGGCATTATCCACAGTATTTTTTTATTTTCCGATGACGTTTCTGGTCTTGGACCAAGTCATACAGCAGAAGCATGAATGCAGAGTGTCCGATAACTTTTAAGGCTGCTTAACAGTCCTTCCTTCTTGGCAGTCTGCCAAATGTGCACGTCTGTCATTGTTTATTCCATTTGTCAGAATCATATTTAATTTGCCAATTTCCATAAAATACAAGCACACTTATGTGCGTCCCTAAAGACAGCAAAAAGCAACTCTGAGAAGGGCAAATTACATACAACACAAGGCAGACTGGAGAAT
Source organism: Heterochromis multidens (assembly GCA_015108495.1). Classification (NCBI taxonomy): domain Eukaryota; kingdom Metazoa; phylum Chordata; class Actinopteri; order Cichliformes; family Cichlidae; genus Heterochromis; species Heterochromis multidens. The sequence goes on along the minus strand of VUQS01066920.1, from coordinate 3,345 downwards.
AAAAAGAGCCATGTCTGGAGTTCAAGTAAAATATATGATGTAGTTTAAAACTGGTAATTTTCTTAGAAGTCCTTAGGCTTTAAAATAATGAAATAAAGATAAGACAGTAAAGGCAGCATGTCTCTGCTTCTGTTTCTGGCATGTGCCTCATGGTAGGCCAGGCTGCACTTTTGTTCTCTTAGTTGATATCCTGAGATCTCAGTGCAAATAAAAAAGCTTTCAGAAACATTGCTTGTCAGAAACACTCCTGAGTATACAAAAAACACAGATGTAACACAGCCTGCAAAATTAGCTTTGAAAGTTCAACAGATACATGAGTGTGAGCCAAGCTGAGAGACAGATATAGGTACGACAACCAGGTAAAGAAACACACTTCCACACTGCTAGACAGGACATATGTGTATTTACCCACATGCCTTGCCTAAACAGTGTGCCCATATTTCATAAAAGAATGATTTGTTAGTAATCAGAAGCATGACTCATTACTAATCAGATATGTGAACATGACTTGTCACCACATGCCATGCTTGTTTGCCATGGTATTAGGGGATTTTTATATGGTGAATGTAGACCTGTTTTTCACTTGGAGTGCTTGAATTGTGCCTTTACTTTTTGGCTATTATATGTTACACTATTGCTCACATAATACAAAGACATTCACAATAACTGGTCATTACTGAGGCCTTTACATAGACTCCTAGAAAAAAGAATTGCAGTTAGAGGTCTTGTGTGCTGTATCAAAAAGTAACACAGAGCAGCAGTAGCATATTTATCAAATTAATACAGAGTAAGAGTAAAAATGTAACTGATGATGCTGCAGTCACATGAATAAATCTGTCATGGGACAGTTGTGTGCAAACAGAGAGAGGACCCAAAGTACAGGACTCGGAGACAGAGCTGAACACAAAACGCAGCTTTATTAGCTGGCAATATAAACAAAACATAAAGCAGAGCAAAGCTGGAGCAAACTGACTGGGAAAAACGAATGCGGAGACAGATGCGGAACACACAACATGCCAGAGATCACGACAACGGACAAAAGCAAACTGAGGGTTGAAATACACAAAGGGGAATTAGGCAGAGTGGAGACACTTGGGGAATGCAGATGAAAAGAATTTACCTGACGAGACGGGAAGCAAAACTGAATACCACACACACGAGACAGCGGACTTATCAAAATAAGACAGGAAGTAACACACACTGAGACTCAACCTAAGACATGAGAGCTTAACAAAGGGACAGGGGATAAACAGACAAAAGAATGAAACACCAAGACACTGAAGACAGGACACGGAGACGAGACAGAGACAGACTGGGCACGAAGGGGAACTAACATAAAAAACCAATAACCAAAAACTATAAATATAGATAACAAAACTATGACGCTAAACTCAAGACTAATACAGAAACTAATACAAAGGTAGAATATGAAAATCTCTTCATTTCAAAAGAATAACTAACAAGTCCAAACCAACTCAAAATACTGGGTCAAAGACCCAGGACCATGACAAAAACAGATGACTTTCAGCCTTCTCGGATTTCTCGCACATTTTCAGTTTTTGTTTTAAGACTCCAGGATCCACATACATATATTTTTTAAAAGATGGAATATGCTCACACACTTAACTGATGTTTTTTATGTTCCATTTTTGCAGTTTTTACTTCACTATTGTTCTTCACTGTGCTTACAAGGCAAGTTACAAGGTAAGTTATTAACTGTGCCCATAATTCACTCATATTGTAACATGCCTTTCACAACAGGAACATTGCAGAATTATTGTGAAGAACTGTAACATTAATGACTGCACAGTAGATCAAATCAGCGGTTATTTATTTAATTCAATTTAACAATTTCCTTAATTTTTTCCTTCAGTAGTTGTTTCGGAGCATGCTGGAAAAACTTCAGCATGCTCCCCATGGCTCACTCTGAGTATAAAGTGCATACTTGTCAGTATTTTACATATATTTAAGCTTTTCTTACTTGCTTTTATTTCTTCAATTTGTGTAACTTATAATGTACATATAGCTCTGAGATGCAAACACTTTTGAAAAATGCAGTAATGCAGGAATGGGAATGCAGTAATAAAAGTTAAAGCAGAACTGACAGCAGATCACACTTGTTTCAAACTTAGAATTTCATTTTAATTTAATTGTGTAACCTACAGCACACAACTTTAAGGTGTTAATTTCATTTTCTATTGCCTGCAGCAGCTCTGTTTGTAATTACACCCACTGTAATCACTGCATGAAAATTTTATTAATTCCAACATTATGTTCTCACTTCATGCTCCATCTTGAATGCTACTATACAAAATAAGTGTTTTGTTTAAGTGAAATAATGAAATAATTAGGTGGTGTAATACATTTTAATTCACAATTTGAAACACCACTTCCCCGAAAAAATATTTTGTATACTTCAAAGTTTTCATGTATGCAAATTAAAAACGTATCAAAATAATTACATTATGCTGGCCAATTTTTGTCATGCGACCACCAAGCTGTATCCCTGACACTGTCCTAAAATCATCCCAAAATCATAGCACAGCACAGCACTGTTTGTAGGGACTTTGGTGACTCTGGTGCTGTACATGAAAGCATTATGTGAGCTCTAAACTATGTTTTTTGTTACACAAATTTATTAATTCATTAAGTGTTTTATTAATTATTTTATTTTCATTCAAAAACTAAAAACAGCTGGGCTTGAACAGGTTATAGCTGAAGAAACGTGAATTAATAGTTGCCTTTTAGTATATGACCTGTTTGTCCTTAAATTCAGAGTTACAGTGGTTTCACTCCATTTACAGAAGTTAAAACACTTGCACCAGACAGTGTGTATGGGATTAATCGTGATTAATCGCATTGTTATGCGCAAAATTCAATAATGAATTCAAAAGTAGTGTATTCCGTACTTTTATTTTAAAATACTGCTATATGAACAAAAGTGCAATAACATTTGGTTTCCAATTCCTTTAAACAAATAAAGTGTTCTTTAACAGCAGTATTCCCTTTCACAATAGCAGGTAAAGTATTTCTTGTAAATCTCAATTTAAAGATTAATGTAACTGTGGCAGCGGAGTCAGGGCGTGGCGTCAGGGGAGGCCAGCCAGCACACCAGACTGGCATGAATCAATCAGGCCTCCCCTTCTTGATGAGGACGCCGAGCCGCAGAAGCTGGAAAGCTGCGGAAGCGGGGTGGGAGATCTGGCAGCTGAGGAGCGGTGATTGCTGCAGCTGGAGACCCGGGAGTTGGGAGAGCTGCGGGAGCCGAGCTGGGAGCCGCGGCGGCTGACGAGCTGCAGGAGCGGGCTGGAGACGCAGCGGAAAAGCCACGCCAACTGTAACAGC
>VUQS01066919.1:0-15835 GCA_015108495.1 Heterochromis multidens | reverse complement strand
TTGGGGATCATCAAGATGTTTTTTGGTAAATGTGAGACGAGCCTTTGTGTTCTTTTTGGTCAGCAGTGGTTTTCTCCTTGGAACTCTCCCATGGATGCCGTTTTTGCCCGGTCTCTTTCTTATTGTTGAATCATGAACTCTGACCTTAACTGAGACAAATGAGACCTGCAGTTCTTTAGATGTTGTTCTGGGTTCTTTTGTGACCTCCTGGTTAAGTCGTCAATGCGCTGTTGGAGTAATTTTGGTAGGCCGGCCGCTCCTGGGAAGGTTCACCACTGTTCCAAAGTTTCTCCATGTGTGGATAATGGCTCTCACTGTGATTCACTGGAGTCCCAAAGCCTTAGATTGGCTTTGTAACCCTTTCCAGACTGATAGATGTCAGTGACTTTGTTTCTCAGCTGTTTCTTTGGATCGTGACATGATGTGTTGCTTTTTGAGATCTTTTAGCCTGCTTCACTTTGTCAGACAGGTTCTGTTTAAGTGATTTCTTTATTCAACAAGTCTCCCAGTAATCAGGCCTGTGTGTAGCTAGTGAAATTGAACTCAACTTTTTTTGGATAGCTTTTTTTCCCTTAATAAATGAAATCATCATTTACAAGCTACCTTTTGTATTTACGCAGGTTATCTTTGTCTAATGTTATTTATTTTTTTTTTTGATGATCTGAAACATGTAAATGTGACAAATAAAAAAATAAAAAATCAGCATGGAGGTAAATACTTTTTCACAGCACTGTACTTCTGCCTGGAGAACATTTTAGTCTTGCCAGCAGATGGCAGTGCACCATTTAAAGTGACACTGGAAGAGCAGGAGTGAGCACCATCAGTGACATTTAGCATTCTGAAAGAAAATCCTTTTATCAGGAGCAGCAGAGCAACTTCCTCACGGATCTCCTCTGACACCACCTCCAACACCTTCACCATTACTTTCACGACTTTCATTGTCCACTTAAACCTCCAGTGACCACCATCTCCTTCAGTAACAAAACTGAGATTATGTGGAAGAAATGAGTGGATGATCCAGAGTTGCAAATGACATCATCTTCTTGTTTATTTATTTTAATTTATTGTCTAAATAAAGACTAATATTTCTTTGGCTGTACTGAACTAAATTCAGATGATTTCTGTTCACACTGTTAATATACATTTATCACATATAACCAGTATAACAGTAGTGTTGCAGGGTAAGAGTTATGTGGCTTGGTAGTTGTGTTATGTTTGCCCCATAATATGTGTGAATCAATCTGAAGTCAGCTGGAAATTTTCACTCTGTTCACCTCCCTCCACTGCTGAGGGTTGTGAATCACTGAAGCTGCAGGATCTCACCACTGACGGCTACTGGGAGGTCTCTTCAGATTCTTGTCTGACAGCAAGGGTCCTCCACTCTCTGGAGAGCCCCTTCATCTCCAACTACCATAGACCAAGACCTGAGCGTTGGTCACACACGCGCGCACACACACACACACACACACACACACACACACACACACACACAACAATTCCAGACAAATTATGGACACTTGGGGGATGCTTTGGCCTCCATGTGGTCTACAGGGGGAACATTTAACTCATTGTTGCCCCCTAATCCTCACCTCCACCCTTCCTGTGACCCCATGCTGTCAGCCCCCCTGCCCCACTCTTCACCACTAGTTACATTCAAAGTTCTACCATGTTGAAATCACCATTTTAATCTTTAAAAAAAATAGCACAAGCTGCCTCAGTTTATTTAATTTTTTTGTTCAGTACATTATTTTGTCAAAAATTTTGGATAAAATGGATTCAGATTTTCAGATGAAGTTTTATCAACTTGCCTTTGGAAACCGTTCCTTAAACATTTAAACAGAGGCTAAAAGAAGAGTAGATGAGAAAGAGACGAAAAAAGGAAAAAACAAAAACAACAAACTCTATCTCTATTGGCTGAAGGGAAGTAGAGGTCAGAGGTCAAACTGGAGTGAGCAAGATGGGCAGTAATGAGAGACCCTCATTAGATCCAGCTCCTGATGAGACTGCAATGAGAGCTGATGAGCACAGTCAGGAGTAACAAACAATGCAACACTGGTCAACACACTCAACACCAAGACATCATCTGCATTTATGTAGAAATTTGTCTTGAAATATTGTTAAATCTTTATCTAAGGCATGCTGATGAACATATGCACAATGTATTGAAAATAATAACACACAAATTATAATGTTCTTAGATACTAAATTTTTTAAACTGCAAGTTGGAAAAGGTATGCAAATCCCTCAAGCAAATGCATAAACAAATTCTGAACACATCCTCAAACTTTTTGCTATTTACAGAAAAGATTGGCTAATGTAAAATAGGCCTTATGAAAAAGATGTCTTCTAGAAATATTAATTTCAATAAAACATTTAGATAATCATCTGTACTAAACACTAAACAAGTGCTAAAAACTTAAAAGAAGCATGAGAGCAAATTAACATCTCTGTGTTTAAGAGTTGTACACAGATGATGAAAGACAGCATGAGCTGGTTGTAAGGTAGTTGCTCAACTCACAATGACGCAGTTAATCCAGACAGACAGTCACACACACACACACAGTAACGGTCCTGCTGGTTGTCAGTTCATTTTCCTATTATGATAATGATTTCAAAAAATTAAACTAACACAAAGACCTGTTAGCACTTATGGCTTGTATTTCAGTGGGTGTTACAGATGTTGTAGATAGATGTTATGATTTTGCACTTCAATTCTAAAGGTGGGCCCAAATGCCGGACACGGGCAGGCAGACAAAAATGTAGAACAAACAGTAGCCTTAACTGAGTGAGGCTTGCAGTGAAAACTAATTCAGCAGTCATCTCCATACACACCCATTCTTCTTAGATCACATACCAAATAGCCCCTCCAGTTTTGGTGGTCTGTTAAGCTACAGAATTTCTTATCTCTCCATTTGAAATGTTAGTGTTGCTGTGCAGTTTTGACTCCTCCCACCATTGCACCATCCATCCAGGCTCTGGCGGGATATTTCTTCACTCTCTGTCTGTAACGTATTGGCTTGGAGCCTAGATGCCAAACTCTACGTGTAGAGGTGAAAACTTAGGGAAATAGGACAAAGAAAAAAAAAACAGTTTGTGAATCGAGGAAAAGTAACAAGCCCAAAAAGAAAATCAAGAATACAAATTAATATCTCATTCACACAGCAAATGAAAAAACACAGAGTTCACAGGGGAGATGCTGGACAAGGTGGTCCAAAACCGACCACAGGATACAATCAAAACAGGACCAAATCAAGGAGAGGAAATAAAAGCAACTAAGACACACATGAAAAATAACTGGAAAAAAAAAAGGAACACCCTGACAGAAGGTAAACGCCAAGAAAGATGCAGGAAGTTATATTACAATATCAAAACATAACAACAAAAACCCAAACCATGACAATAATATCTTTGTGACTTGATCATCATTTATTTATTTGAACCTGCAGCAGATGTTAAAACGAGCCAGAGATCCATGACAAACTGGTGCTATACATCAGCTTGTATCTTCAGAGTTAAATAATAAACTCATTGTATTGTTGCAGATTTGATCATGGAACACATGGCACACGCTTGACTGGCTGCTCCAGTCTGCATGCCAAAGATACCTGGGCAAGATACTAACCCCAAGTTTCTCTCTGATGCATCCATCAGAGTGTGAATGTTAGATAGAAAACACTTAAGCATAGGAAAACGTGCTTGTATGAATGGGTGAATGAGGCATGTTGTATAAAGTGCTTTCAGTGCTCCGGGAGAGTAGAAAAGCGCTATATAAGAATCAGTCCATTTGCCATTTACCATTGATGCCCTGCCAAGGGGCTAAAGCTTAGCAAGTTTACCTGAAAAAAAAAAAAAATGAACAAAGAAACAAAGAATTTCTATGGAGCCCAAACTTTTAGGCTTTTGATCCCTACCTATTAGATTAGATTAGCCTTTATATTATATAAAGTAGCTGCCCTACTGTGCCACCAGCCATATGTTTTCTATGATTTCTCTATTATCACTTCATGTTTTACGTGTAGGTTCCATGGAATAAGATATTTCACTCTTTATTTATATATACTGAAAGACAAACACTAATAAGGTTGGATTTTCATTCTGTTTTGATAAGGGGTAAAGGAGCCAAGACATTCACTGTGTGGGCCACCAAAACATTCATTTCGAGTTGGTTGGTTCGAAGATTCTGCACTAACCCTGTGGTTTACAGCAAGTCCCCCATGACCATGCTTCTTGCTGCCAAAAGCTTACTTACCTGTGAGTGACAGTGCTGCATGCTTGGCTGATACAGTCTCAAGGCATGCTTGATGGATAGGCTGACATCCGAAAGTTCTGTTTGCCTTTCTGGTATCAAAGGCCTAGTGTGACCTGCTGACATAGATCAAGATGTGAGCCTTACTTCGGCCCCACCGGAACACCAACAGGTTGTGACCTCTGACAACATGATCCAACATCATGTGGCTACTGCACATAAATAAACACCTGACAGCTATTGATGGTCCAACAAAGCCTCGCTTAGAGAAACAAAGATAACACAAGTGGAAAACAGAAATGCACAAGTTGTGAAAATGAAAGGCTTGTTAGGGGTGAGGAGGGATATTTGGGTGCAATGAGGGAGTTAAAAAAATAATTTTCTGAAGAAGCTGACCATCAGACATTTGACTGCTTGAAGGATTATGTGGATTGTGGCTTTTCAGGGCCTGCTTGCTCTAAAGTGATGCAGGTTTTGAAAAGACTCTCTGAAGTGACAGCTTTTTCTCTTTTTCTGTCACTGTGGGACCCAGCCATGGCTCTGAGACACTTATATCACTGGGCCGTGACAGCTATACACATACATGAACACACAAACACACAGAGCAGTGGCTAAAAGCCTTTTGTTGCTGGGTCCTGGTCCACTGATCTTCCTGGTTGCTGAAGGACAATGAGGGTCAGCCAGTCAAACAGGCAGGCAGTTAGCTACTGTCTGCTTCCCAATAACATAGCAGGCAGTTGTGTGGGCAGAACTAATCTGGGAATGTCTCTTCAAGTCATCTTCAAAAAACTCATCTTTGATGAACATCAAAACAAAAGAAAACTATGGATCCACTGAGTTCTGCTGACACAGTGCTATTATTCTTATATTGGGGTCAGGTAATTAATTCAAACCTATCAGGAAAGCAAAAGCAAAGCTCAAATAATTTTTTACATAAATTAGAGTAACACCACAATGACACATGAACAATATGCTAGGAAATAGTGGATTTTTTAATCACTCCAGTAGACATATTTCCCTATCAGAATTCATTTGGAGTTCAATCCTGAGTCTCCTTTAAATTCTTTTAGTATCATTAGCTGCTAGAATTTTTATAGTCAGCTAATCACTCTCTGCCTGTTGTGTGTTGCTGGACAGGTAGCAGGTTATTTAGAGCTTTTTACTAGAAACAACTGCCAGTTATTGAGTGATTAGTGATTAGACACAGGTTTAATGAAAGCACAGTGACCCAAACAAAACAGCAAGGCTGCAGGGAAATAAATCAAAACTTAGCTAAAAATGGCTTCAACTTTCCACAGAGCTGAGGCAAATTTGGATTATTGTAGTTTTAAATTGCTCTGAAGTTGTGAGTTTTAAAGCTGCACAACATATTCATTTTGTTGTTTCCAGTGCTACAGACTCAAGTAGATCTGTGCTTGACAGCACCTCTGATCCAGTATTTTAAAATGAATTCATCTACAGATTGGTATTCAGTATACTTAGCTGAAACTGTGTGCCAAAACCAAATATAGTTGCTGTGAGTTTGACTTCTGTGGGATTAGTTCTATTCAGGCCAACCATAACAACAATGCTCAGTTGTATGCATGTCACAAATGAATAAAAAGAATCCCTTTAATTAAAATCCCAAATAATTACAGCAAGTTCCAAATAACCAGACTTCATCAGCTGATGTGTACCAAAAAATGAGAAGTAATGAGAGTGAAACCACAGAGCAGCTTTAAGAATACCTTGCTGTCTTTTTTCCTCCCAGTCCCCCTCTCCATCAATCTGAGGGCTCCTATTTGGGATGTCCTTCTTCATTTGATGTGGCAGCAATTAGCAGGGGGACTTTTGTCCCTCTGGGCAGACGGGCGGTCCACTCCACCAATCCCCACCCATACAAGATGAATGGAGAAAACTGTAGATAGCACGGCATAGGGATCAAACAGACCTGGCTTGCCAGTATTATAGCCCCTCAGCTTTGGACTGATTCTTATATAGCGCTTTTCTACTCTCCCGGAGCACTCAAAGCGCTTTCTGTTCTTTATTAGAGATGAAGGAAAAGGGGGAGAACAAAGGAGAGATGGAGGGAAAAATAAATGAGGTGTTCGTTTTCCCATGAGAATGCACCTGTTGGAATTCACAATTTATTATTATTAGATAACATACCTTAAATAAGGGAGGTCTAATAATTGCTACCTTATCTGGAAGGTGCAAAGGTACTTACTTTTTCCATGTGACTGATTTGTCATTCACATCAGATCGCAGTAAAACAGAATGGTTCTTATATAGTGCTTATCTACTCTGCTTGTGCACTCAGATTGCTTTATACAACATGCCTCATTCACCAATAAAAGAGCTTTTTTCTATGCCTAAGTGCTTTGTACCTATCACTCACACACATTCACATTCTGATGAAGACATCAGGAGCACCTCAGGGTTCAGTATCTTACCCAAGGATCAAACCATCAACCTTCCAATCAGTAGATGACCTGCGCTACCTCCTGAGCCAAAGCCACCCTAGTAGATATGCTGTGATTTATATTAGGATCTGAAATGACATCTGACCATTTTAATTAAGCCACACACATGCGGATTCAAAAGCTCATTCAAAAGCACATTGTTAGACAGATGAAACTGGTGAACTACAAAATGTAAGATTAGATTTGGTAGCTTTAGTCCTAGGCAATGAGAACCCATCGGTTAGGCTACTGACTTATCCCGTCTGGGCAGCATGGCTTCCTGTATAGCCAGTGAACATCTAGACTAAGACTTCTTGTTTCATCTGTCAAGTAACACAGCTGCTGCAGAAAAAAGCAGTGGTATGAGTGTGTGTGTGTGTATGTGAGGAGAAGCACTGTAGGGTAATATAGTAATAGAAGTGTCTGCTTTGTTCAGTAAGACTGGAACAGAGCTGCTGTATTAATGAAGTTTAGCCAATTTGAAGCCAGGAAAGAAAGCCGGTAAAAATGCTGACTGTGTGAGTTAACAGACTCAGACATGGGAGAATCTGATGGATTACAATTGAGTATTTCATTTAATTAATGTTTTAAAGGACAGCTTTAGTTTTCATTCTTTGAGGTGCAGCCCTGGTGGTATTTAACGGTCAGAGAGTAAAGAATAAATACAAAAACAGAATTCAAAATGTAGGCTTAGGCTGTGTGAAAATTTAATATTAGGTCATCAAGTACAAATAGGTGCTCTGTTTTAGGATCAGACATTATTGCTTACAGAACAACAAAATTGTTTGCAGTTAACAAGAAAAAAAAACAAAGAATAAAGTTGTGTATAATAATCTATATTCAATATGATACTCATTAGGGAAACAGAAAGACTTTAAACACTATTAAGAAACTTTAAACCATCCTACTCTCTGTGTACAGAGGTCAGAGGGATCTTCCAGGAATGGTGACATTATTTTCCTGAGAATTGATTGATCAATAAGCAGTGATTTTGTACCTTTTGATCTCTAATTTGTAACATAACCTGCTCCAGAGCAGGTTAGGATTCTGCATTGTCATACTCAGATATGTGTTCATAGGGATTAACTCATAGATAGCCAGAGAAATTGGGGAAACTTGTTAGCACTGATATTGTAAAAAAATCAAAAACAAAAAAAACCCATACAGACTGCAGGTAACAATGTTAAAAATAGGACCAGAATGATTATTTTGTGGGAAAAAAACCATCTCACTTATCAGCAAGTAGAAGTCACACTTCAGGGACAAAATTTGATCCCTCACAAGCTTCTTCCTCATGCCACTTGTATTTGATGGGGCTGCTAGCTAACACAGAGACACTACCTGGCAGACACCAGAGCACCGGGAACCTAACTGTACATAAAGCCATAACATGCAGATTGCCTCATTATTGTCAAGGTGGTATAAACAACAATCTATGATGTAGCTGAAAAAGTTTTTGCATTCAAGACAATAGTGAACACTGCTGATATATGTTTGTGAGGTTGGTACAGAAGGTTAATAGTTCACTCATTTGCACATTCATTGACCTTTGAAATTGTTTAATTAATCATAAATTAATGAGTTAGTTTCTGTTCTCAAAATATTATACATCTTTTTTTTAAATCTTATAATCTTAATATATTATTATATATATTATTATATATATATATTATTATTGAATGCTTCTGTATTGTCTGGCACAGCAGTATAGCACATGGAGCTAAGAACCACAAAAAGCTACATTAAGAAGCCCACAGAAAATCTGGTAGCACTTCATAATAGCCTGCATTTACCATGTAATTTCAGTATCTGAAAATGCTTATCTGTAGGTAAAGCAAGTTTTTCAATATCCAGAAACTTCTGCAGTTTACTGTAGTAAAAAGCAAATATTACACAAACTAAAACTGTATAATATGCATAACTCAGTTCTGATTCTAAAGTTATTTACTGTGTTTCCGCTGCTAGAAACAAAAACTACATACTTTGTCAATACTCTAAAACCTTGGCTTATTCTCTGATTAGGTAAATGGGCTGGCTGTTTCTATCAATAAAAGTAGAAACTTGTTTATTGTAGAGGTTTGAAAGGTATGAATCATTTACTTGATTCATGCATTTTAAAGCAGCCCTTTCTTTCTAAATGGCGTTCTGCTGCTGATGAAATGTCAATCTGTTGCCCGATGAAGACAGAGAACAATTCTTCAAACAGCTGGAGGGAAATAGCAAGTCAGTGAAAACCACCACTGTCTCATCAATAAAGAGTTTGGAGCATTGTTGTTTTACAATTGACAGGAGATTGAGGACAGCCCTGAAGGAAACACTGTGTGCGTGCTCTGTGTGTGTCAGCAGGGGAGCTCTCCATCAAACTTTAAGACAGTAATTTGCCACCTCATTACTAACATTCAGCCCACAGGTAGTGTGAAAGAGAGAGGGGTGGTCTGGAGAGAGAAGCATCTAGAGGTGATGGCATGAATTCCTCCACAGAGTGATGAATTCAGCTGTGCCAATGAGGGTTTTGTAACTTAAAGCTGAGACTTCATCTGAACCCTGAACAGCTAAGCTGCTCACAGTTCCTTTTTAGGTTTGACTGAGGACTGATCATGTGACTATAGTTTACTGTTGCATTTGACAATTTCTTTGGTAGACTTTAGAACCTACTGCATACTGCATATGAAAATGACAACTACATGTGATAAGTTAACTGATAAAATGGATACATAGTCTGTTCCTGTAGTATGGGCTTAAGTTATACAGACCTATGACAAATGCTTCTGAGGTAGTTCAGTGTGGTAGTTGATGTGCTAGTTAGGTACCTGGTAGTCACGAGCCTAGCCTCAGATTTTGTTTTATTTGGTTGCCTGCCAAGTTTTATTATTTTCAGTTTTTAAGTTTCATCAAGTTATTTTTGTTTTGCATATTTTTTCCACAAACCCCCAAAATCTTCTACTGCCTTGTCTGACTGATAGGGTTATCCTACCTACCTACCCTTGCTTCACCAATCGGTCACTTTTACAGTTCTGTTTATACTTTCAATGTTTGTGTCTTCTGTGCCAGTGTGCCTTTTGTGCTGACCATTTCCAAACAACCCAATAACTACAACCTCCACAAGGGAAAAGTCAATCAAACTGTAGCATTCAGCTCCATTGAAAATATCAGCCAAGTTGGACAGCTTAATTAGGATCCCATTATGTCAACATGCAAGCTGATAAACTGGTAAGGTACATTAGTTTTCTTGAGAACAAGTTATAGACCAAGTTGAAACATCAGGTATTTAGCAAGATGGTGCCCATGTGGTTTTCCTCTGAGTAATCTGGCTTCCTCATGGTGATCTCAAATTGACCATGTATGCGATGTAGATAAAGTGTTTAATGTGTATAGAATAAAGTGCTATATGATGTATTGTAAATGTGACTTGTAGTTTAAAGGACTTTGAGCAGTCAGTAAGGCCATGTAAAGTCCATTTCCATTTACAAATCCCTGTATTTTGGTCATGTCATTGCAGTGCCATCCATCCATCCATTTTCTTCCACTTATCCGGGGCTGGATCGCACGGGTAGCAGCCTAAGCAGGGAAACCCAGACCTCCCTCTCCCCAGCCACCTCCTCCAGCTAATCCGGGGAAACACCAAGACATTCCCAGGCCAGCCGAGAGATATAATCTCTCCAGCGTGTCCTGGGTCTACCCCGGGGCCTCCTCCCGGTTGGACATGCCCGAAACACCTTGCCCAGGAGGCGTCCAGGAGGCATCATTGTCAGATGCCCGAACCACTCAACTGGCTGCTTTCAATGTGGAGGAGTAGTGGCTCTACTCTGAACCCCTTTCGGATGACTGAGCTCCTCACCCTATCTCTAAGGGAGAGGCGAGCCACCCTTTGGAGAAAGCTAATTTCCGCCGCTTGTATCTGCAGTCTCGTTCTTTTGGTCACTACCCAAATCTCGTGACCATAGGTGAGGGTAGTGACATAGATCGACCGGTAAATCGAGAGCTTCAGTTTTATGCTCAGCTCTCTCTTCACCACGAAAGACCAGTACAGCGTCCGCGTCACTGTAGACACTCCTCTCCCCTCACTCGTGAACAAGACCCCGAGATACTTAAACTCCTACACTTGGGACAACAAGTCATCCCTGACCCGAAGTGGGCACTCCACCCTTTTCCAGCCATGAGGACCATGGCCTTGGACTTGGAGGTGCTAATTCTCATTCCTGCTGCTTCACACTCGGCTGCAAACCGCTCCAGTGGGAGCTTGAGGCCACCACATGATGAAGCTAACAGAACCACATCATCTGCAAAAAGCAGAGATGAGATTTTGAGACCACCAAGGTGGAAGCCTTCCGCCACTTGGGTACACCCAGAAATTCTGTCCATAAAAATTATGAACAGAATTGGTGACAAAGAGCAGTCCTGGCAGAGTCCAACACCCACTGGAAATGAGTCTGACCTATTGCTGGCAATGCAGACCAAGCACCTGCTGTAGTTGTACAGGGATTGAAGGGCCTGTAGCAATGAGCCAGACACCCCATACTCCCGCAGAACCCCCCACAGGATACTCCGAGGGATGCGGTTAAATGCCTTTTTCAAGTAATAAAAAACATATGTAGACTGGTTGGGCAAACTCCCACGCATACTCAAATATCCTCGAGAGGATAAAGAGCTGATCCAGTGTTCCATGACTAGGACAAAAACTGCATTGTTCTTCCTGTATCCAAGGTTCGATTAACGGATGAACTCTCCTTTCCAGCACCCTGGCATAAACTTTCCCCAGGAGGCTGAGGAGTGTGATCCCTGTATAGTTGGAACACATCCTCCAGTCCCCCTTCTTAAAGATGGGAACCACTACCCCTGTCTGCCAATCCAGAGGCACCACTCCAGATCTCCACACGACATTATAGAGGCGTGTCAACCAAGACAGCCCTACAACATCCAGAGCCTTCAGGAACTCAGGGCGAACCTCATCCACCCCAGGGGCGAGTCGTCCCCCTCATCTCCAGACTCTGCTTCCTCTAAAGAAGACATGCCAGTGAGATTAAGGAGGGTAACACTTTAAACATCCAGTCTGTTACACCATGGGAATGCAACTAAGTTGCACATTCATTTAATGGAATATGCAAATATATGCAATATAATTCAAGAAACATGTCAGCAGCCATCTATCTAAATGAACTTTAAATTCTAAATGGACTTAATCTACTTTCAGTGGTTACTAGGACTTAAAGTATAGAATCACTAGTCAAATCTAAAAGAAATTGCTTCAAAATCCTTTGTCACTTTTCCTTAAAATAAGGTATAAAAAGCTGACCCAGAGCCATGTTATACTACTACTTAAATGCACAATTTCACACAACTTCTGAAACAGGTTAGGATCTCTGCTGTAGGTATGCTTCCACACAACACAACTGGCCAATATGTTTCCTATTTCAGCTGTTGATTTGCTCATAGGGGGCATAGGCAGGACAACCACCACCCTTACAGTTTCTGAATTCTCCCATAGATTTCTATTTGAGTGCCATGTCATGTCTGACTTATCAAGTTGATTAAAAAAAAAAAAAAACAGAGTAGAGCTGCTACTCCTCCACATTGAAAGGAGCCAGTTGAGGTGTTCCGGGCATGTCCCACCAGGAGGAGGACCCAGGGGAGACCCAGGGCACACTGGAGAGATTATATCTCTCAGGTGGCCTGGGAGCACCTTGGTGTTCCCCTGGATAAACTGGAGGAGGTGGCTGGGGAGAGGGAGGTCTGGGCTTCTCTGCTTGGGCTGCTGCCCCCGCAACCCAGCCCCGGATCAGTGGAAGAAAATGGATGGAGGGAAAATTGAATTTTATTTATATAGCACCAAATCACAACAACAGTTGCCTTAAGGCACTTTATATTGTAAGGTAAAGACCCTACAATAATACAAAGAAAAAGATGAACTGGGTATGTAGAATTCACTTTGAATTTCCATGTTGGCTATAAAGAGTTCTTCATGTGATATTCCACCAAGGGAGAAAAAAGATTACAGAAGTTATGTAAAGCACATTTCTGCGTAACTGTACTTGTTTTGCTCTCCTGTTGTAGAATAAATAATAAAAGACAGCTCATTCATTGTTTCAGCTGAGCATGTGGGGTTACATGGGAAACAAATGAGGACACTTGGTCTTAAAATACACCTCAGTTTTTTTTCTTTAAAACATGAAAGTGGTTTAACATCAAATTTAGATATGAATGTACAAATATAGTGTTTGATCCTTGAGAAATTAAAAAAGAAATCCAGTAGAATGTCAAAGCCCCAAATTAAATAAAATTGTCCAAGATAAATCTAAAATCATTTTGTCAGAGTTCATACATTTGAAATGCCCTAAAGGTGTATTGAGGGCAGTTACTCATCTGCTTCATGTATCCAGACCAAGTGGTAGGCATTTCGTAAATCCAGCTTGGAGAATGCTTTTGCACTCTGGAAAAGTTCAAAAGCAGAGTTAATAAGGGGAAATGGATATTTATTCTATACAGTTATATTGCTAAGTCCATGATAATTAATACAGAGATGCAGTGTCTGGTCTTTTTTCTTCATGAAAAATAATCCTGCACCTAGGGGTGAGGTGGATAGCTGAATGACACATGCTGCAAGTTAGTCAGAAATTAATTTTTCCGTTGCTTCACTCTCAGGACAGGTTAGATTATATAAGCGGCTGGTTGGAAGCAGGTCTATAGCACAGTCAGAGATGGCAAAGAAAGTCTTTAAAAAAAAAATTTAGTCAGGTCATGATATTAGGAGGGCACAGAGGAAAGCTCTAGGGTGTCAATGGATGCTCCCGCCAGTAAGTTTTCCTTTACTCCAATCAGTGTCTGGATTGTGTTGAAATAGCAATGATGTCCTAATACTAGTGGTGATGCTGGAGCCTCAAAGACAGAACTATAGCATTTCATGGTGATTTCCAGACACTACTAAATGAATTGCCCTGGTTTGCTGTGTAACAGGGTATAACATCTCCATTTAGAACTGAGGCTTGCAATGGAACTTCAATGGGAATGTTTAACTGAGCAACTAAAGAGGAATCAAGTAAACTTTGCTCTGCACCAAAATCAATTATGACCTGTAACTCTAGTGCATTTTGTAGATTTTAGCTGCAACTTTCAACTTGGATCGAGGATTTCTCTTAATCAATTCCCCCAGCACTCCTAGATGAACTGGCGGACTCTTTTGGCCAGCAGCAATGCAGAATAATCAGCAATACTCCACTTGCCTTGTCTTAATGTCAACAGCTTATCTGATGCATAATCTGGGTTCAGTGAATAGTCAAGTACAAGAGAAAGCTCCTCAGAACTAGAGTAAGAACATCCTTTATTCTTAAGCAACGCCTCCACCCACTTCAATTCTCTCCCTCGAAGCATATTAACCACGAAGGCCATCTTTGTCTGATCAGAGGAATTAATCTGAGCTGAGTGATCAAAAACCAGGTTACCTTGTAACAAGAACCCTGACTCTTAACTCACTGGAGTAGACTAAGATGTGGCGTGGAACTCAAGCTGGGGACTGAACTGAGGTAGCGGGCAGCGAGGCAGTTGCTTGGACCGGAGAAGAAGAGGGAGTGGAAGAAGGTTTGAGGTGGGTTAATAACTTTTGCAACATACCTCCTAGATGGTTTAACTGTTGTTGAGTAACCTGCTGTTGCTTCTGGGAGGCTTGCTGTTGCTCTATGAGAGGACAGAGGGCCTGGTCGTGTTTGCCCAGCAACACTCCCTGATTGGAAAGAACCCTCTGGGCCAGGTCTACATCTGTTGAGTCCATGTTGGCCAGATTGTTCTGTTATGTTCTGGCTTCATTTTCAAAAGACTCGAAGCAGAAGCTCTGTAAAACTTTACAGACTTTAATGAATATTTGCAAACAAAACTAATTGGAGTGATGAAAGGAAAATGCCATGGTATTTCTCTAAAGGTCACGTTCAGTCTCTTTCACAGTATATGCCTGTAAGGTTCCACAGAGAAATCATAAAAGTCCACACTAGGATAATTTTTGGAGTGAGATTTCCAAAAGATTAAAAACAGAAGTTACAAATCCGACTCTGCTCCTCTCCTTGATGAGTTCTCCCCAAAAATACATCCACAGACTCTGCTCTCCAACAAGTAACTCTGCACAAGGATAGGTTTTGCTGAGGAGAATGAAACAGATTTCCTCACACACACCCAGCTGACCCCTAAAGCATAATTCTAGGCAAGGAAGAACAGGCAAGGTGAGTGAGGCAGAGAATCAAGCAAGGCAGTAAACTCAAATCTATTTCAGTATCCTCAGCTTAAATCTTAAGACCAAAAGTGTGGTGGAACCTGAATGTCAAAGCAGGTCACATATGTCCAGTGATCAAGACTTTTGCAATTTCAGCCTCCAGTACAAACGCTTGAGGCTTGGGACTTTAAACTTTGGACCACTCTTTCAGACTTAAGATAAAAAAACCAGCTTGGGTACTTCCTGTTTATTTTTCTATTTATTTGCATCTTTACCCTATGACATTTATTGTGAAATTAAATTAAACTTTATGAACTTTGTTGTCTCACCCTTCTTTTACTACCATCTGTCAAACATAATGAAGTGTAATTTAGAGATTATAAAAGACATCTTTGTTTGAGATCAGAGAGTGTGGAAATTTGGATACAGTCACTGCAGGACTGTGGTGGCATGTGAAACTCTTGTCACCTGGATGGAAGTCGGATGTGTTCCACAGGCCAAACTCTACAGCGCTGCTTCCAGCTTCTCTATCTAAATGGCACCCAGTCTCCTGGATTGTTACTAAACTGAATATAAATGCTGAGTCTGAAACGATTTTTTTAGGGTCTGCCCACCTTAGCACTTGTGATTAAGTTTTGTGTAATTACAACCTGCTTAGTACTGCTACCTGTAACTGCATCCCTAAAGAGAGGAACTTCCATTTGATATGATCACAGAAATGATCTGTTCTTTTCATTGTACATGTGCTGTATTGTATCTAAAAGTGATGCAAAAATGTTCACCCATTGACTCTGATTCATTCATTCACATTATCCCACAGTCTTTGTGTGTGTGTGTGTGTGTGCTTGTGTGTGTGTGTGTGTGTCCGTGTGTGTGTGTGTGTGTGTGTGTGTGTGTGTGTGTGTGAGAGAGAGAGAGAGAGAGAGAGAGAGAGAGAGAGAGAGAGAGAGAGAG
>VUQS01066916.1:0-28248 GCA_015108495.1 Heterochromis multidens | reverse complement strand
TCCATTTTCTAATAATTGCTCCCACAGTTGATTTCTTCACACCAAGCTGCTTACCTATTGCAGATTCAGTCTTCCCAGCCTGATGCAGGTCTACAATTTTGTTTCTGGTGTCCTTTGACAGCTCTTTGGTCTTGGCCATAGTGGAGTTTGGAGTGTGACTGTTTGAGGTTGTGGACAGGTGTCTTTTATACTGATAACGAGTTCAAACAGGTGCCATCAATACAGGTGACGACTGGAGGACAGAGGAGCCTCTTACAGAAGAAGTTACAGGTCTGTGAGAGCCAGAAATCTTGCTTGTTTGTAGGTGGCCAAATACTTATTTTCCACCATAATTTGCAAATAAATTCTTTAAAAATCAGACAATGTGATTTTCTGGATTTTTTTTTCTCATTTTGTCTCTCATAGTTGAGGTATACCTATGATGAAAATTACAGGCCTCTCTCATCTTTTTAAGTGGGAGAACTTGCACAATTGGTGGCTGACTAAATACTTTTTTGCCCCACTGTATAATGGTAAATGGACTGGCTCTTATGTAGTGCTTTTCTACTCTACTTGGTCACTCAACATGTTTTATACAGCATGTCTCACTCACACACACATTCATACAAGGACTTTTTTTTCTACATCTAAGTGCTTTCTATCTAACATTCATACTCCAATGAAGGCATCGGGAGCAACTCAGGGTTCAATATCTTCAGTATGCAGACTGGAGCAGCCAGGGATCAAACCACCAACCTTCCAATTAGTAGATGACCTGCTCTACCTCCTGAACCACAGCCACCCCTATGTATTGTGAGTGTTTTCGGTTAAGCCTAAAAGTTGAACTTGTGGTCCTTAAATAGTAAAATAAAATATTTGCCCTCACATGCAAGAATGTTATTCAGTACAATGTAAATTTCTAACTCTTATGCAGTGCCATTTTTCACCAGTATTAGGGCATGAGACTGCTGAGATTTATGAAATTGTGTCCCTTTCTATGACCCTCTTGACTAGTCCCATTTACAAAATCCAGGAAACCCCTCTGATATGCTATGGAATGGGTTAGTGAATCTGGGAATAGAGAGACAGAATGATGTCTTGTGTCCAAGACAAAGTTTTAAAAAAAAAAATGTGTTACCCAGTATTAATGGTTTAAGCTTGTCTCGATGCCTCTCCTGTTAGTGTTTTTAGCTGAGCCGTGGGCTTAAAGCACTGGGAATGTTTGTGCAGTAGAAAGCCTGGGTGATTTTTTTTTGTATTGTTCTATTTCAGACTATGTTTTGAACCAGAGTCAGCAGACCAGGACTGTGTTTCATTTTCACACACACACACACACACACACACACACTCATGCACTCATCACCCTGCCTGTCTCCACCCTGACCCCAACTTCTGTCTCCTTCAGCCCCTGTACTTGTTTGCGGCTATCAGTCTTTGCCCCTTTTCATGAAATGTGGGTCAGGCTTAAATGAATTGCCAAAAAGAGATCCTGTTAAGCCCTCTGATTCTCAGAGTGTTATAACAGATGGAATTCATGCAGGGTGATGGGTGTTAATGTGCAGACATGTAGTCTGCAGACGAATCGCTGTATGTCTGTGCTCTTTTTCATTCTTGCCTGCATGTTATGCTGTGTACCGCTTCTCCTGTGACACTTCAGTAAACATAGGCATGACACGTATGGTTTCTGTTGCATATAATTTGGTGTGTGTGCCTTAGTGTGACGAAGTTAAACTTGTATTAGTGGTGATATGCTAGTATGTATGTGTGACAGAGGACTGTTGTGTGTGCAGAATGCAACCCTGTCTCAGGCCTTAGATTACTCACAGAAAAAGCTTTCTCTTCATGGTCCACTGCTCTGACATGCTGAGCACAGAGAGACAAGCTACTGTGTTAAGAAAGTGTCCTGCATAGATGTATTTGTGAGTAACACACTTCAAGTCTCAACATAAATGAATAAAATAATACAATAAATATGACATGATAAGTAAACACTTTCAGATTACAAAAGGAGAGTTAGAAATAAACATTTTTATCTCTTCTCAACTTTTATTTTGAAAGTTCCTTTCATCACAAGCCCTCGCTGTGGCTTCAGTTTCCTAACTCAATTTTCTTTTCTTCTTTATGTGTGAACCATGGCTTTCCAATGAAAAATGGATGGAAGAATCTGCCTGTAACGCTTTATTATGCGGTGAATCATGTCTTTAATTGCAGTGTTTGCATGAACACAGTGAAATACAGGTCTTATTTCACAATTTGATGATTCTTCTTAACACTGAGACATCTAAAGTTAGCCCCTTCTCAGACAGTAAAATGGCCTGGTTAATCATAATTGACTGATAAAGAATTGGTCTGAGTCTCATCACAAATTAGGTCATCAGGGAGCATCATGGGATCTAGCTCACTCACCGATAGCATCTCTCAGAGGAGGTCTCCCTTCATTCCCTTCCCATTATCCCAAACTTTTCTTCTGTCTGTCCTTGGCTCTGTGTTTATTCTTATTGTATGTGCTTAAGGATTTTTTTGTTTGTTTTAAAATGTTAGTTAAAATGTTCCAGTATATCTCAACATCCACCCAGGTGTGTGTATGAGTGTGCTCTTGCAGTGAGATGAAGGGAGATTAGTTGTTTTCCATTTCCCGTGGCAGTAATGAGTGTTCTATAAATGTTTAGGGAAGAGCTGCCGTGTGTAGGCGTGTTTGTCAGTGTCTGTCACTGAGAGATGCACAGGTTGGCTAGACAGTACAGATTATGATGTGGACCTTATTTACACATACACATTACACACTCTTCCCTCGCCAATGCTTGAAACCCATTGCTTTAAAACAGATGTGTGCATTACCTCTTTTTTTCATTTAGAAGTACCCTGTAGTAAATACAGTGTTACCTCTGACCTCTGTGTTAATGTGAGGTCAGAAAAGAAGCCCTGCCTCCTGCCATATGTGGCGCATGATCCATCTCCTCAACATACGCACACACACAAGCACGCATTACCCTCCTCCTTTGAGAGACAGAGAGCACACTAGCTGTACCTCAGAGTAATGACTCACATCAGAGTACACTAGTCAGTGATGCAGCTCTTGGTTTATTCATAATGAATTCCATGTTTTATTCAAACTTCACTACTGATGACAGAGTTCTGCAGAAGCATGTGATGACACACTGGTGAATTTAGAAATTACTGCATGGACAGATCTAAGGTCAGATATGCAGGATCCGCAATCACATAGCTCTGACCTACCAAAATGCAGCATATAGTTTAAAAATATCCATTTCAACTGTAGCCCATTTCCTGTCTATTGAAGCCTTTTCCAGAATGGAGTTTTGGAGGGAAAGAAAACAGACAGACACGGTTCAGTCCATGCAGGGTACAGTCATGGATGGGATTTGTCATGGTGCAGCAGTGCCCCCTAATGTTTGTGATTCACCTTAAGCCCTGGATCTGAATCACAGTGCAACATCACTCAGAGGCAACAACTTTATCCCTCTCTTATGCAAACAGACTCATATTAACCTAAAAATGTGTTTTCCTTCTCATAAATCAAGCTTAAACACATTAAAGGATCATGCTTAACTGCCAGTAAGGATTTACCAATTTGAATTTCACCTACTCTTTCCCTGTTACTATAAGCCAAGCTCTTATTTTGAAATACCCTCCTTTTTGCTGGTTAACTATGCTCAAACCCCCAACCACCCTGCCCCTCCAACTATGCAACCTCTCATCCATGTGTGAGACAGACCCTGGATTCAGAGGGGCTGTTTTAATCTTTCATGTTTCTTCAATTTGAAAAAGAAAATAGATCCATGAAAAGAAAAGTGATTATGTATATCATGCCCGTTCTGAATGAATGCACGGAAAAGTGAAACTGAGCAACAGTAAAATGTCGAAGACTGTTGTTTTGCTTTGAATCCCATCGGATGAATTGTGGCTGTTTCATTCTGTTTCGTCTAGAAACCGTGTGTTTACCTCAGGATGTTTTCTCCCTGCTGGAGCCTCCTGAGTCAATTAGTAGTGGATGTAATGTACTATCCTTGGCAGTATTAGGGGGATGTTTGTGTGTTTCTGTGTGCATGTGCATGTGTCTACGTATGATTTAGTCATTCCCAGTGTGAGAAAAGTGCGGGAGGTTTTACATGGCCCTGGGGTTTGTGGCTGCAGAGTAACTCTCATCTGGTGAATTGCGCCATAATCTGTTGCAGCCTATGCAGCAAAAAAAAGAAAAGAAAAGAAAAAGCCTCATTAATTCTCTTATGTTTCCAAACATAAGCGAGCATACTACCTTAAAAGCTCGTGTGACTTCTGTCTTGTGTATTTTTCCAAGTAACAGCATGGCAAAAGAACTGCAGGTCTTAGCCTAAGTGAGATAAGCAGGCACGGTGTCGTGTGCCGGGCAGACAGAATCCAGCCACAGTGACCAGCATGTGGCTGACTGGCGGTGACAGGGCGGAGTGCGGGGACTGTGTTTGTTTCTGTGATTGGGTCTCATGTCTCCTTTAAATTATAGTCTTCAGACTCTGTGCCAAACCAACCTTTGACACACAGAGAGTGAAAAAGGAAAAGATAAAAGACAGAGAGTTGCATGGGGAGATGGTCGATTAAAGAGGATAAAAGGTGAAAGAGAGGAATACTGATGTAAAAGCTACTGAAAGCTTTTACTTGTACAGACAGAGAGGCAGCTGACCATCCATCCCTCTGTGTGGAGGAGTCCATTGATTTCTCTCCCAACAGTCTAGCGTGCAGATCAGCAGCCAGGCTACTTGGCTGGGCAGAACCAAAACACACACACCTCACACACTGTGTGGTAATTCAGGCCTCATTTAAAACAAAAGATTTATATGTCTGTCTTCCGACAAGCATAACAGGCATTAGGCTGGTGGAACCAGTCCGGGGGTCACTTTACCAATAAGAGCTTTACCTACTAAGCTGTCTCACATTCTTTACAGTGGCCTGAGAACCCAGTGCACTACAACTTGATGAAACGGATACCAATAAAAAAAATGTGAACAAGTTAAGAAAACAGTTCCACTAATTTGATAATACAGGTGCAGCATTCAGAGAAAAAAACAAATGTGCTGTAAATCCAGAAAACAACTTGTAATGTGTTGAGCTTCCAGGCAGCTGTACATTTATCCCATCAATAAAGCAGTCATTTCTTTCTCCCCTCCTCCTGTGTTATATTTATGTTCTCCTCAGTCTGAGACAGGCATGAGTTGGCCTACTGATAGACAACCTGCATATTTGTGGTCAGGGTGTACGTTCCATAATCCACTCTGTATAGGTAGAGCTGTTGGAAAGAAAATCTTGGTCTGCTTTCCCCTCTGCATTTAAGCAGAGTTTTGTTTGGTTACCAGGTCACCTGGATGATGATAAGTCTGGAGAAGAGAGTAGTGACAGACATTAAAATTGTAATCCTTAAAATTTCAGCCCTGGTGTATTTGGCAGTACCTGTGGTTACATGTGGTGACAATAAATGTGGTGTAGTTCTACACAAAAACTTCATAAGCAGCTAATTTCAGTCAAAAACAAGTGTAAATGTGATCTGATTTCATGCTTCACGCAGTGCAAAACATTTTTCCACAGAACAGCAGGGCAAAGTGAAGTCTGTTACCATGCAGAAGAGGTGGGGATGTAGAACCTGTTGCATGCAGCTCTTATTCTCTGAATCTTGACCAGACATAACCTCTATAAAAAATATATTTCCTTTCTGTGGTTGCTTCACAATAAAAGCCTCTTGTTTTTCCATTTGCATTTTGTTTATAGCAAGGCAGCAGAAGTAAGATGTATTTGGTTTGTATTTTCAGTAACTTAGTACAGCTCCTGAACAGCTGAAACCTACCACTTAAGAAGGCAGGTAACCACTCAGGCTTTCAGATGTTGTAGTTAGCACAATCCAAATTTTTGACTTGTCTCAAATGCAGAAAAGTCACGAACAATAAAACTGATGTTGTAATATCAGCAAATCTGAATGATTATTTTGTTTTTACTTTGTAAAAACAGAAAAGTGGATAAAGACATAAATTCTGCAAATGTTTGCTGATAAAAATCTTCTTACATTAGAGAACAGTTTTAAATGTCTTGTATATAAACACATAACAGTCAAAAGCCTTAATTTCTATGGTTAATTTATTGTTTGTTCCCTTAAAAGGGAGACAAAAGATTGGGAAGAACAAATAAAATAGTTTTGCAGAGAGTTGAGTGATTTAAGTTGATTTTCCACTGTTCAGTATGTCTGATCCTGTGTGCACACTTGCTCTTCTTTGTGTTTAAAGTCATGTTTCCGCTGTTCTGGTAAAGACCTGATACAATGTCCTCACCTTTCACACAAGACAGAATAATGGCTGTTAAGAGATCCAGAAATAAACTTTATTTTTCCATTCCTCCTTAACTTGAGGCAAATTTCTGCCTTTTAATAAACGGTGAACCCATTGTCTGATCTGTCATTGTCATCACAGCAGGTTACAATGACCATGTTTCTCAGCTGAGATACTGTACACGTGCACTTGTGCCAGCAGGCTTAGGTAAGGCATGCTCATTAACAGAATGTGAGTTTGACTTTTGGTGTTGTTTACATGTTCAAAATCCTGCCAGTCTCCCTAAGGGTAAAGACTTACTTGTTTGTCTTCCAGCTGTTCTACTACAAATCAATAGAAAGCTTGCCTTACATAATTTAGAGCCAAACTTTAGTTGCTGTCTTCTTTGCTTGAGGATTTATGTATTTTGTTTTTAGAAGTTTGCTTGTATCCCTTCCAGCTTTGCGTGTTGTTATTTGTGAATGCAAATTGGATGTGATTATATATTTGCAAATGAAGCACATGTGTGCTTTTCCAAAAGAATTCAAATGAGTTTTTTTTCTTTTTCTGGTTCCTATGGTAATGATAAACTGTCTGAAAGCCCTCTGAGGTGACTCCTGGCCAGAGAGTCTTTGGTTGACTAGAACAACTGACCTATAGCCAACTTTGTTCATGCTCCCACAAGGACCCACACCTCCAACATCCACCCCTCCCCCTGCCCTCAGGCCTAGAAAAAGGTTCATTGTGCAGGCAAGGAGCAATGCAAGTGAGGCCTGGTTCTAGTTAGTGCACTGCACTGCATCTGAAACACTCACCTTCCTCCAGGGGCTGCATCTGGAGCTGGTTTCCTGTGCAGGCAGCACTAGGCAGGGGCGGAGTTTGGCCCGACTTTGTGATTGGGTGAGATTGAGCCTTTATGGACTCCAGGATGGTTGGAGTTGCCAAACAGTAATCTGTCAATCACTGGCAGGCATATTTAAACCAGAACATAAGCAAGAGCAATCTTATGATTGGTGAAAAGGTCCGAGCAAGATGTCAGTGATGTTTCAGCTTTCTACCAATAGCCCACTGGCAAACTTTGCATCAGCCAATCTTCTGAGCCTATTTGGAGAACAAAGACGGGTTCTATATTTTTATCCAAAGTCAGCTTTTCTTAGGGAAATACTATGTCATGATAAGAAACTAGAGTAATTTAAACTAATGGCTTTGTCTGAGTAATTGCAAGCCCTAAAATTAGCTTTATTTTGACAGCATAATGCCATTGTTATTCCATAATTGCGTGTAATGGTCACATTAGAGCATGGCAGCAGAGGCAGTGGATCCAGTAATTGTCTTTAATAATAATAATAATAATAATGCTAGCTTCCTGCTATTACGGTAGTAAGGCTGCCCCTAAATCTGCACTGTTTCTAGAGAAGACGTGTCATGAATTTAGCAATCTTTCTGTCATTGGGAGTATATCTTACAGGGTTTCCTGGGAAAGTGTTAAGTGTTTTTTTTTTTTTTTAAGTGAGTTTAGATAAATACTGTGAAAAGGATGCATATGCTTAATAATTTCACTTAAATTAAATGCACATTTGGATCAAATGAACTTAAGTGGTAATTTTGAGAGCATTAGATTGCTGATGCATTGATCTGTAAGCCAATAAGAAGTATATAAATGCTGTATGAGGTCCAGAACTTGGAACTTGCACTGGTCACAATCTTATCATTTCTTTTGTAAATCCTTACTCTGCATTTTAATCTACCATTGTGGTTAAATTATCTTCTGAAATAATCTGAGTGCAACACTCCTGACTGCTCCAAATTTCCAATGAAAGCGCGGTGTACTCAACTCCATTATGTTCACAGAGGTGTACAGTTCACCACCACGTTTCCACTTATCCTGTGTGCCAGAGCCGTGAGTCGGCCATTGTTGAATTTAACTTCAGTCCTGCTTTAGTCAGAGTTCCCACTCAGCTTCACTCAGCTCAGTCTCAATTCTGTACCAAGACTTCCATTTCCTGCTCTGGCGCCATGGTATGCAGCTGACAGCAGCTTTTATAGATCTCTTGAAAGGACCCATTTGCAGGGCACGCTTGTCTTGCATGTGAAAACATATGCACAGAACAGTACACAGTTTTTGCACATGGTTAAGGAAGGATTACTTGGTAGAAGATAAGGGCAAGTGTAGACTACATGAGTTGTGATGTGTCAGAGTTTCTGTGCTGCTCATATCACAAAAGATTTTTTTTGTTCCTGACTGTCTCTACAGCTGATCTGTGACAGGGGTGAGTCATGTGTTAAAAGTGCAACATATCACTGGGTGTTCAAAAACTACGTGTTCCTTGGATGAATACAAAACATTCATTTCATTTGACTTTCTAAATGCAAACGTATCTTTATGTGCAGTTTTTGTGGGCACAAAAGAGAGCAAAACAGGGAATCAATATATCCTTCCATTTTCTACAGCAGGGGGCAGCAGTCTAAGTAAAAATGCTCAGGCCTCCCTACCCACTTACAGCTCTTCTGGGGGGATACCGAGGTGTTCCCAAGCCAGTTAAGAGCTACAATCTCCCCAGCTTCTCGTGCCAGAAGCACCTCATGTAATACCACCTCAACGGGCCCATTCAATGCCCAGTGGCTCTACTTTGAGTCACTCCTGAATGACTGAAGTCCTTGTCCTATTTCTAAGGGAGAGCCCACACTCCCTTTGGAGGAAGCCCATTTCTGCTGCTTGTATCTGTGGTATACTGGTATCATGAGGTTTTCTTCTTATTTTTTTCTAAAATATCATCCAATTATATCAATGTAAAGAACAAAAGCTCATTCTTAACTTGAAATTCTCACAACCCAAACCCACATTGTGGCCATGACATGTGATGATCTGTCACAGTGGCCATTGCTTCATTTGAAAAGGCCACAAGCCTCCATCCATTTTCTTCAGCTTTCCAAATTTATGGCAATGGTGGGTCTGGAGCCTATCCCAGCTGTCATGGGATGAGAGGCAGGATACACCCCGGACAAGTCACCACTCTATTCCAAAGCTAACACAGAGAGACCGATAACCATTCACACACCTACGGCCTATTTAGAATCACCAACTAATCTAACATGCATGTCTTTGGACTGTGGGAGAAGCTGGAGTACCCAGAGGAAACCCACACATGCTCATGAAGAACATCCACACTCCACACAGAAAGAACCCGGCCGGCCAGTGGATTTGAAATGAAGCGGCAGTGCTAACTACCGCACCACTGTGCCGCATGGGCACCATATATACATTAAAAAACAAAATCATTTTGTATGATATACTAAATTAAATTTGTTCATCCTCTATTGTAGTGTTAATACCACAAGTGATATTCTTGGGGGGGATAAAAAAGCATTTGCGATGATTACAAGGCAGCTTAGCTTGTCAAACAGAAGTTTCAACCGCAAGAGCAGGCACTAAAAAACACTGAATGCTTACAGCTGAGAATATGTTTGAGTGAGGTAGTTTTTGTAGGGGCCCAGAAACACTCTAGATCTCCTCTTTCAGCTCCTCCTCTCTGCAGTACCATATACTGAGAGCTTCTGATGCCAGAGTTACATGGCAACAGGTACTTTTTCAAGCCAGCTTTGGTCAAAATGAAAATGTAATTTGTTGACAGTGACACGCTTCTTTTCAGACCCGAAAGATCAGATTGAGCGTCGTGCTATAGTCAGAAGTGCAGGTAATCAATATTTGTTCCAAAGTTAGTGAGGAGGGTGAAAGTGCTCAGCAGTTCGCATTTCAACAAGAGACCCATAATGTTCTTTGTCTGTCTTTCTTCACTGCCGTCCGCAAGCAAAATGAGCAAGGGAAAGATCCCAAGCATTGTTTGGCAGTTCAAATGAGAGCAGCTTGGAGAGGTATTTGATTTCACAATGTTTAAGAAGAAAAATGTGTGGTGGGATTGTGTTTGAACGGTCCCCAGGGCCGAGTGGTTGGCCAGGGTCTGATGCAGAAAAAGGGCCTCGGTGGAGTGAACAGACTTAACAAGAGTGTGTTCCTATGATACCTGCATGTTTGTAGGATGTAAATGATACTGATTCACTCACCTTCAGCAGGGTCTTTTTGTGCCACTTTCGTTCATATTAAGTTATTTATGATGCACGAAATCACAAGAGTCATTTTAGGTGCCCCTCTATTGAAATAACTCTTCAGAGAGACAGGTATTTTAACAAACAGATCTTCACCATAGGCCCGACTTCTTAAGGGACAGTCAGTCAACTCTGTGGCTTTGGCTCACCATCTCTGGACTGTATTGCATCTTTGGCTCAGTGAGGAGTTCCTCTGGGTCAGATACAGGATCCCCCCACTGGGCCCACCACAACATCCAAAGCTCCTCATTCTCAGAGCCTGTTTGTCTTGGTGAGAGAAAGACAAAGCTCTTTACAAAGGAATCCCTTGTCAAAATGAAATATATCCATGTAGGCATTTGTAGCTACATCCGACACAAACATACTATCCTCTGTCAACAATCACCCCCTTTATGCTGTCATCTGAAGGTTAATTACTCATGTAATACTTAAATATCTTTCTTTGCTTTTTTCTACATTGCTTTATTTTTTTTACTTTTCCCTCTGTTGTGAGACTTTCCTGTCTCTTTTTTCCTCTTTTTGGCCCTTCAGTCCTTTTCTCATTTTAGTTTCACGCTGTTCATCGGACAGATTAGCTCCACACCCTTGTTTTATAGGTCTGTGAGCTCACCCTTGTTGTGAGAGTGGCCAGTGTTCTGTAAATGGTCCTGTGATCTACAGCATGTTCGACTAGAACACCATCCAACCATCGTGAGGGCCTGACTATTCAGACCTGCTCAGACAGGCTCACAAAAACAGGTCACTGCACCTAAACATTGCCCCAAATGTTGGCTTTGTGAGTGTGTGTCTTTGTATGTGTGTGTTTGTGATAGAAAGAGAGGGGAAAAATAGTTTGGTACCCAAGTAAATCCAACAAAAGAATAAAACAAAATTGAGCATTACCTCAGCCATTCAGAGTTGTAAAATTAGCAAATGGAACGATGAGCTCACTCACACTGTCCCCATGATTTAAACACAACACAGTATTTTTACACTTATGCCAGCCAACAAGAATGTATACTTATGGTTTAATTATATCAAGTGATGTAAATAGTTTACATCCTAATGCAGTATATTCTTCCTTTTTGTTTATTTTCAATTTTTGCCTGTACATACCACTGGGGAGTAGAAAAGTGAGTACAATGGGGGCTTAGTCATAAAAGTGACTTTTGATAATTAACCATGTTTTGGTAACTGTTCTTAGAGCTCCCAGAAAGCTGTTCATCTGGACGTAGCGTTTTCAGTGGGAGAAACGTTTCATCACTTATCCAAGTGACTTCTTCAGTCTCAGCTGACTGCAGGTTTCCCCAACCTTATAAACAGTACATCTGCATAATGACTGAAACCAGCACCACTGACTAATAATCATAATCATTAATATGCAAATTCTCATGACCATTGATCAATGGCCATGAGTACCATTCACATGTATGACAAATATGCAGAAAAATATGAAATCAGGAAGGGGACAATTACCTTTCATGGCACTGTATATAGTGCTTTTCTAACTGAACACTCAAAATGCTAAATATGAAGCTAGAGCCAGCAGTCAGTTAACTTAAAGATAACAAAAACTTCCTTTCACCACCCATTAAAGTTAAGTAACTAATTATAATTTCTTTGTTTCATTTGTTTCATTCTTACAAATATACTACTTCTTGAAAGTCTGCAGTAATTTCTTGGTGTCTCGAAGTCACTGGCTCAGAACCACTGAAAACTTTTTCTAGAAACATAAGCCCCTGCAAAAGAGTTACACAGCATTTAATGAAGTCCTGGATTTTCTGCTAAGCTAAACTAACAGGCTAATTGTGGTGGCTTCATATTTGGCATACAGATATGAGAATGTTATTGATATTTTCATTCAGCTTCCATCAAGAAAGCATGTTTTCCAAACATGTCCAACCATTCCCATGAGAAACCATATCAAGCAGCTGGTCTTTTTTTGGTATCATTAAAATATTAAAACCCCTGCAAGGTTCAAAAAACTGACTAACCACTTGTTTTTCATGTGTTTGTGTGCTATGTCACAGGCTCTCGGAGACTCCGACTTCCCTGCTGTGCTGAGGCAGCTGCTGCCTTTGATGAAGCCCCGTGGAGGCGAGGACACCTCAGCCTCAGGGTCGAGGCTCAGGGAGGACGAGTGTGGTCCCGATGAGCTGATCCTCCTGCTGGTCTATCTGTACTCCCTGGCTGATGAGGCACAGCCCGCAGATCATGATACAGAGGAGGAGGAGCTGGAGAAGCTGGAGAGGGACCTGATAGAAGCGCTCACCCTAGTCATCATCCGAGAGACAGAACTCAGCCCATTGCTTCAGAAACTGACGGGTGAGAGAAAGTTATTGCCATCACAGCTTCATCATTGCTTTTAGGAGCCTGTTCAGTTTTGCAGACATGCTGTAGGAAAGTGAGAGCAAATGGTTTGTTTATTGCTCCTCCAGTTTTTGAAATAGGGGTAATTTTATCACAGTCTTTGCACCTCATCCTTTTCCTGCACTTGTGTCACACACTTTGATGCACACACACCTACACACATTTTCTAGTGAGTTTGCCAAGCAGCTGTGGGAATATCTGAACTTTGTACATTTGGATAAGCGTGAGAGAGAAATCACTTTTACCTTTAACCCCTACAGCTTCCCTTCCACAACATTAAAATTTACCTGTAATGTGTGGAGCTATAAGAATCCTCTTTTTGCCCTTTGAAACCTAACAGGCATGAGTGTGTGAGAATGTATTGATTTCTGGGTTTCTCTGTACTTCACCAGACCTTTTACTGGTTTAGCTGAGCTGGTAACTGTGTGGTAGAGAAGATCAAGGCCAGCTGTTAAGATAAATTAACCGTCTACCTCCACACCACAGCCCACTGTACCTCCCAGAGTAATGGCATCTTTAACCTTGGGCCTCCCCTACCACATAGTTCATAATTATCCCTGCTTTTAGTTTTGGCTGTACGTTAGCACACACCCTGAAATATTACACTGGTATTGGAGTTTTCATCTCATATTGCACATAGGGTCATATGGTATATACAGGGTTGGTAAATCTATGTGAAGCACTAATAAAGATTAGTGAACATAAACATCTTGTGTTTTTTTTACTCTCTCTCTCTCTCCCTCTTTCCCTTCTCATACTCTGCCTCTCTCTCTCTTCCTGTTCTACTTGGCCAAGTGCAGTTTGGAGTTGAGGGGCCTCTTGGCAGGCACAGGCTGTGAGATGTGGCTCATGTTAAAAACCTGACTCTCTGTTATAAACACTTCATTGCAAATTAGCCTGTCATGGTGTGCCAGGTGTGCTTTAGACAGAAAAAAACAATGTGTGTATGTGCTCACATTGCGCATGTCTCGCCCATTCAGTGTAATTTGGCAGTGTGTGCACTCTTTTAAATTTGAGCCTGTGTGTGTGCATGCACGGGTGTCTGCGAGAGAGGTTTTATGGCAGCCGATGAAGTGCTTGGCTGGGGTAACATGAGTCGGGAGGTCGTCTCTTTCAGCATCCAGAGCAAAACATTGATTGTGACATTCTCCCCAATTAAAGGACTCAAATGGAAACCAGACATTCAAAGAAACCTGGTCGCCATGAGAACAATGTTTTTACAAATTCTTTTATTTTGTTCCCCTTGGCTACAGTAAGCAGCCAGAGCTTAGCTAACACAATGCAGATACACAGAAACACACAGTGCATGCACAAACATGGTGCAGAAACATAAGAATAATATACAAATGCCAGAAAAAAAAGTAAGAAATAAGGACAAGTTTGGGATAGTAAGCAGCAACACACCCTAACCCTTCTAACTACCTCCTTCTGGGAACTTAATTAAAGAGCATCTTCAGGAAATGGTGTTCCTCAGACTATCGTCACTGGTGATTTGTTTTCTGTTCCATGTTTCCTGCCAGCCCTGGTGGACTTTAGTTTTCATTAAACTCCAGTTAACTTTTTTTTTTTAATATATTCAGACATCATGTGTGTGGCAAGGGTTAAAGAAGCTTCAGTTAGCATGAGGTTGATCTTTGGCATTTTTTTATAGGAACATGAATGCTAATGGGGGCAGTAAAAACTTTCCCCTCGTGACTCGGGTGAATTTTGACCCACGAATTTGCATCAGGGACAAGTATGAAACCTTGCAGACAGTGTTAATCTTTGAAAGAATGAAGAGCTCGAGAGTCTGGTGGCAGAAAGAGACGGTACTGCAGTAGCATATATTTGTGTACCTTGTGGAAAACCCAACATTTTCACAAAAGAAAGAAAAGAAAAAAACTCTGAGCACACACATCTCTCGAGTGAGACCGTTTTGTATTTTGCATTCATGTCCAGGATGTTGAGTCAGTTGATTTTAATGATGTACTACCTGTAGCGTCTCCCCTGTAAAACCTCATCAAAACAATTATATCATGTGGTTCCTTACTTAAGTCTGTTTAGCCATCATAAAATACCATCTGCCCCACTCATTTATTCAGTCCCTGGATAAATACTAAATAGCTAAACTGTCAATAACCAATTGGCATGTTTATGTTACATCTGATTCTACAATGTGAAGTCCATTTTTGAATATCAAAAAGCATAAACATACTTTTTTTCCCCCTATTTCTGGCGATCTCACAAGTCTTTTTTCTACGCACAAGCAAAAGCTGTTTCATCTCTGTTTTATTTAGCCTCCTCTATTTGAGAATGATGCACTCGACAAAAGGTAGTTTAACTTGTTGTCTTCATCTAAGCAAGCTAAGCTAGCCGCCCATAGGCATGTAACCAGAACCATAATGCTGAAAACGTGACAGTACTTGTTTTAAAGCATTCAAGCATGATATTCAGAATCCATATACCAGGATCATTTCCTAAATGTTGCCAATACAAACAAAGGCAGTCGAATTTTAAGCATAGTTTTAAAGTTAAGACATTTTATGAAAGTTTGACCTTATTTGACCTTGAAGCAGAGGTCAGAGGATAATGCTAGAATGCTACTTGGCAACCATACTAACATTTCAGTCCGTGTCCTGTCAACAACATATAATGTTAACATTTTAAGAGGCTGCCACCACCACATCAGTGATTTAAAACTCTTTTTTAAAAAAGGAGTTTAAGTACATGGAATAATCTTTTTTTGTTTGTTTGTTTTTTATCAAATTGGATATCTAGAATCCTGTAATTCTACTGTTATTGCTACCAACTACTAAATTTCTGTTGTTGTGACATCCCTAGTTGTCCATAATCACACTTGTTTGTTTGCGTCACTCTGTAGCTTTTTACTGATCAGAATGATGTAGAGCAGCACATTACATTCACGATAGCAGGAAGTGAGTCACAAACATAGTCTGTATATAAAAGATGGTTATACTCACCATGATATCATCCATTGTTTCCTGTCTTCAACCCTCAAGTTGAGTCTTTTAGCAGTTGCCATCTTGGTGTTTTGCAGTGAATTGTGATGATTGAGGAGTGGGTCTGCCTCTGATTGACTCTAAATGGGCATTTACTTATGGAAGAGACTATCAGCTATGTGTCTGTGGAATTTCACTGAAATTCAGCAATTTATAGCAACATCAGGCGGAATAACTGTTAGTGGCACAGTGCGGTCAGGTCACAAGTTAAACTTAACTCAACTTTGAGGCCAGCGATTGAAGTGACTACCAATGTGAGTCAAGGATACCATTGACTGACATACTATATAACAGGTTGGTAAATACATTCGACTGGTTCTTGCATAACCAGAGCCTGGAATGTCCTCTAGCGACCAACGGTCAGTTATAATTGATGTGCAATGAGCAAATCACTATTTGTGGATGTGGCTTAACGGGGAGCATACAAAATGGATGTAATGTCTTCAGTAAGCTTTAAAAGTAGAGATAGAGACCATAAACTCATCAGGAAAGTGTTTACTATGGTCATCGAGCAAAGAAGTCTTACATATAATCAGTCTTCTTTTTGCAACCAGAGGATTCATCTCTTGCTGTCCATTAGAACGAATGCAGGTTTGAGGCAATTCCATATTGGCCTTGTTTTTCAGACCCAAAAATATTTTATGCTCACAATTGTATAGTAGCAGTTAGCACTGTAGCCGCAGCAGTTGACCAAGAAGCCCTTTAAGCAGTCACATTCACCAGGCTCCTTTAACCTAATATTTCAAAAAGATGCAATGATTAATTTCCCTGTCCTACTTTCTGGTGTACCCTTTCAAACATCCCAGGAAATGAACAGCACCAACAGTGTGTTACACAATATGTAATCATTTTTGACTTCTTCATTTAGTCTGTGACACGGCAACCCAAGCTCATATGTTCCAGCCCTTTTTTTAAAATTGGTGATGAAAATAATTATTTCATTTTGCCAGTGTTGTTTTTAGCAAAATTACTCAAAGTGGAGTAAATACTATAATTTTGGGGGGCTATTTTCAGCAAAAGATTTGGCACACTAATGAATATTTATGGCAGCTGGGCCGTGAATATGGGACCAACTCAAAATAAACTACAGCGCTAATGTTTGTGGTAGTAAGAGAACATGTTGGCCAGTGCAAGAGTGTGGCTTAAAGCTCCTGAAGCCCTTTTAATGGATATAAATTAATATATAATGGCTAGAATATCACCAGCAATTAAATAACAATTCTCATCGCAGTGCTTCTTTGTGTTGTAAATTTGCATTTGCACATACAGTGTGGCTTTCTTATCATTGTCAGTGTGTGAAATGAATTTTTATACTATAGACATGTATTTATTGTTGTCTTAGGGTATGGCTTTGATTAAAGGGCTGAACAGTATTCATCCAAGAAAATTGTTCCACTTATTCCAGACTGGGAAATGAGCTCTTAAACCAAATGCTCCGCATCCAACACCACATCTGGAATGAACCGGATTGGTCGTAGGCAACGCAGCACAGACAGAGCAAATGATGGGATTGGATAAGGAGCTCAGTTTGTCCTGAAACCTAGAGTCTGATTGGCTGCTGGCAGGCTGTAGTGTATATGGATGTGGTGTGTGTGATGTGTGCAGGTTGTAAATAGCTCTGAGTATTTACTGTTAATCCCTCATTCAGTTGTGGCAAAAACTACATTTATCGTGGTAAGAGAGCAAAAAATTAGCATTCCTATGTGCTTTATGGATTTGTTTCCTGTCAGCCTTGGTGAATTTTGGTTTTCTTTGGTTTAGAATCAAACCTACTCCCTCTTCTTCTAATTTTTTCCCTCTTTTCTCTCAGCATTGGGGTGCAGAAGACAAAAAAAGAAATCAGTCCGACTCAAATGTTCTTAATTCCTCATTCTAGGACATCTAGCTGGCTCAGGATGATGGATCATAGTTTGTCTATACTTATGTCAGTGTGTGGGCGAACAGGGCGTGCAGTCCACAGTTTGTGCTGATGCTTGTGATTTACTTACTGTGATGACAGAAGAAGGAAAGAAAATCACAGTATGACTTCTAGAGAAAATTTTGAATCCTAACTGGAATGGTTTCATGGCATGTTCATCTCTCTCACTCTCTTTCTCAGTCACACATTTTGTTTGTTATTCATCCTGTCAGTGGGGTGTGCACGGGGCAAGGAAGAGGGGAGCAGTCGGAGAGTCGGACCTCCCCAATGCTGCTGTTTGGGTTGGCACAGCAGCATGGGCCAGTCAAGGGACATGAAAGGGATCACACATAACTCTGGCCACCAACACTCTGTCTGCCTACTTTTTAAACTTTACTTCTCTTTGTTTTTTTTGTTTTTATATTTCCTTTTTCCATTTCTCCCTTTTTCTCTCTTCTCTACCTCTTTATATTTCTCCTTCCTCTCTTCTCCTCCCTTAAGCACCAAAGTGGTTGCAGGGGGGAAGTGGAGAATAAGTTAGTCTAATGATTGCGCCTGATTAAATATATTCCCCCTGTTGCACTTTGTTTATGAAATTACTCCTAATTATTTTTAATTGGTGGTCTTTCTTTACTTCCGCTGCTGTTACACAAACACACAGACAGACACATATACACATGCATACATATATGAGGTGAAAACCGTACACCCCAGGGTGAACAAAGCAGCCTGTGGCGTTGTTCTCTCTAGTTCGCTTCATCAGATAAGCTCAAGATTTGGAGTTCAGACTTTAATTAGCAAAGGCTCATCAGAGTCCTCACTGTTGGGCCAGGCAGGCCTGGTTAACAGGCTGGGCCACACACAGAGTTTGATGAGCCCAAGAGTCTAGCACCCAAGAAATCTGTTCCCAAGTCAACACTGTGGTTGTTACTCAGTACTGCCCACAGATACTGTACCTTTCCTTATTTCTCACTCCCTATGTAACATACCTGTTCTTTGACAGGGCTAAAGTGTTACTGTGCAGAAGATGATGAATCAGACACATTTTGGAAAATCAGCCTGATAACTTCTGTCTGTCTTCACTGCAGTTTCTCATAACATTTTTTTGGCTGTATGTTGTGTTTCATATAGCAAACCTTCATATAAGGTATTGATGGCATTAAACCTGAGAGGTTAAAAGTGTTTATACATATTAGCAAGAAAAGGAGAAAACTTTTAAAAGTAGACCTTTTCATGCAGTTTCATATATTTTTTTTTATGGTATGTTTAAAGCTTCTTATCCCACATTCATGCAGCTTTCATTCAGGGTCCATTAATTGTTTACCTGTTGATGTAAACTATCAATTTCTTACTTTTATTTTTTGTTTTTTGGTCTCAGTAGGGTTAAACCTGTTAAACCTTCTTTTCAAAGCTACTATTAAGCATTGAATCATGTTTTTGGTGCTTCACTTGCCCTGACAATTGGATAGAACCACGTTCTGCTGCATCAGACTGCAAGCTCTGTTATACTAAAACCACTACATATTTCTCACCCATATTACAAAACTCAAATCAAAATGAAACTGAAAAAGTGAAACAGAATTGATCTTTCTCAGGGAAGTAGTAAAACATAAGCTGTACAACTTTAGTCCAGTAACTTTTGACTTATCAAGTCCCGAGACAAGGAGTCTTTGTGTACATTGGGAAGGGATATAGTTGCATCATAGTTTTGTTTTTTTTTTTTGTTTGTTTTTTTCTGAGATTGTTCAGTGTACTGTCTGCAGTAACTGTAAGTGATACCTGTGGTCTGATCACTCAGCAGCAAACCGTTTCAGTCAATAGTAGCTATGGTTTGTTGGGTGGATTTCACAGAACTAGCCTAGTGTGTAAACTAGTGTGTAGTTTACACCTCTGTTTGCTTTATGGAGTGTGTTAATGCTCAGCAGAGAATCCCTCTGCTTCTTATTTATGACAGGAAATGCACATCATAAAAGGCTTGTAAGGAGCTATATCTCTGCTGGGAATTAGGCTTGATGAAAAAGGACACTACCGTGATCCCACACAGACTTGCAAATACATACACACATGTTTGCATAACAAAGCAAAGGAAGAATTACATACCAGACACACATAGCAGCTGGCTCCTGAGGGACTCTAAATGAGACTGCGGCCCATGGCCTCTGCACACGCGTCAGTGCAGGCATGGGTCGCACTGTGACCCCTGGACGGAGAGCCGGCGGAGGAGTTTGGACAAAACCTGCATGCCTCTCTGCACATACACACCATCACTTCTGTATCTACATACATAGGTTTCTGCTTTACAGTCTGCAGCAGAATTTAAATAAGGTCTTGGAGGATGTTTTTTTTTGAGTCTGTGGGGGTCTCCATGTGATTTTTCTGCAGTCTGATGGTCATAGAAACACACATCTTGGCTCAGAAAGTTTTCATAAATAAGCTTATGAAAAGTGTAGTTCACTATGCATGCATGTGAGTCTGTTTTTTACCAGACCCACTTGGTTTTACAATATATCTGCGTTTTATCTGTTGGTGCGGAAGAACTTGTTTACATTTAGAATTCCAGTCAGCGGTGAAAGATGACCTGTCCTAATGTACCCGCTTTCCTCCCTAAACTGTCCCCTTTCCTTCTCCCGGCTCCCTCCCACAACCAACCCATGTAACTTATTGAACCGGGGGACTCTTTAACTGCCATATTTCGTTCTGATAAAATCAGAGAAGGTGATCACAATTATGGAGGGCTAGACTGAAAGACCACAGCTCTGCACTGCTTTTACCTCAGTTGACCTCAGACAACAGGAACAAAATGTGAGTGTCTGCAGTAGTGTCCTGTACAAGCGCTGTGATTATTCTAAGCAGTCCTGGAAGTTAAACGTGTTCATTCACTTCTGCTCGGTTCGGAGTTCTCCTGGGTGGAGGACTCAGCCTCAACACCAGATGGAAGCTCTCCTGGCGCTATGAACTGGCCGGGTCATTTCCTGTCAGGCCGCCTGGTGTTAATCAAGGGCTGAGCCAACGGGAACGCCCCCACTACCACCTCCTCCTCTTTTTTACAGCCCCTCTCCTCTTACACCCCCTCATCTTGCAGAGAGACTTAGAAATACACATTTTTCTCTCCTCCCCCATTTTCCCCCTTTAGTTTCTGTTCTTTTGACTTCCATACTGTACCCCAGCGTTGTTTAGTTTATGACATACTACAGTCTGGGTGTATTTAGGCAGTCTTCAATCATGGTCCATGTTATCAAAGTGTCCCTACTGAGAACTGCAGGTCCAGCCAATAGATAGAAGAAGATAGCAAGGAATGAGTAAAAAGGAGTCTTTCTTTACTTGCAGCCTGGTGTCTGGTCATTTTCTGTTGTGTCTTTTGGTGTCTTCAGGAGTGTGATGGACACAATCACAGATAGGCTTATCTCGGATGCTCCACCTACTCAGCCGACCTCTCCACTGAGCAGACACAGGCCTTAAAAGTAAGGGGGGCCTCAGTTTTAGGGAATGTTTGAACTCCATCCCTCCTTGTATTCCTGCTATGTTTTCCTCAATTGCTTAATGGTCTACGTGCCTCGTCTCTTGTGTTTAATGGTGACACATTGCCTAAGATGTGATTTTTATTTTTTTCAAGTGAATTATTTAACAATACATGTGTCAAGATTCTGGACATATGCATCTCATGTGTGGCTCATGTATCCTAGTTTTAAGTCAAGATAAAAACATAGTCCAGTAAGAGGAAATTCAGTTAAGCTAAGTATGAGAAACAATTTAAATTTAAAATTTGCTAGAGACATAATAATCCATTCATTTTTTTCTTTTCATTTAGTAGAATAGACTGCTATTTATATTGTATCCCAAAAAGTTGAATCTGTTCATCTGGACGTGGCGTTTTTTTTTTATTAACTCTTTTATAACTCTGCTTTAAAAAACGCCACGTCCAGATGAACAGATTCAACTTTTTGGGATTCTTTTACCTGGATTATTGAGCATGCATCAAGATATTTATATTGTACTTTTCTAGCCTTAAGGAGCACTTAAAGCACTTTATTTTCATCTTTTCATATAGTACTTTTTTCTGTGCACTTAAGCACTATACCTACCTCACCTACGGCCAATTTAGAGTCATCCTTCTTTAGTCTCCTCCTTTAGGAGAAAGCTGGAGTACCTGAAGAGAACCCACAAAGGTACAGGGAGAAGCCAGAACTTTCTTGCTCTGAGACAGCGGTGCTAACTGCTGTAGAATACCATCATGCCACCCATTGTTGTTGTATTATCACATAAGTGATTTAGTTCTCATGACCAGTTCAGACTAGCAGTTAAAAACACAACAGATCGCAGAATCAAAGAGCTAGCAAGTTGCCAGGAAAGCAAGTGATTGGTAACACTTACGAATTCAGACATCATTTTAAATGAACAGTGTTTACTTGGATACTTGCTTCATGTTTACACTTCATTTCAGTACCTACTTAATGTTTTTGTACCAAAGTGTAAGGTGTTCCAGTTGTTTGCCTTTGGTAGATGAGTGTCCCTACTGTGGGGCTGAGTCTGATAAAGTATATGGTGGTGGGGAAGATATCTTATGTCTTCTAAATCTTATTGTCAGTAGAACCTTATTCCTTCATCACATCTTCTGTCTCTCTCATTCAATCTAATCTTCTCTTAGTTCAGTCTGCTTCTTGATCCTCTCCAACTGCTTTTCACTCTCTTTTGCTTTCACACATTTAAACATACACACACACACTGGACTTCTCTTAACTCCTCTGTTGCCAACAGCTGTTTGGCGTCTGCACTGTGTCTGTGAGCCCAGCACTATCACATCCGACTCTCTGTCCAGGTAAACGTCTCACTCTGACTGGCAGAGATGGAGGGAGGAATGAACTGGCTGTTTTAGCATTTTCTGTGCAGTCTTTCACAAAGCAAGTACCATTCTGGCAGAAAGCACTGTCACTGCCATTAATCACGGTGGTCCACGTAGTGTAGGCATATAGACAGCGATAAGGACCTGGCTGCAGTAAGGTCGGTATAAACTCAGCCCCCCCCAGAATAAACACATACACACACACACACCTCCTCTATAACTGTCGCACTCTTGACTTAAGGCCAAGACAACCCACCTACTCCTATTTTACACTACCCCTGTAAAACAGCTCTTTCTCATCCCTGACCCAGAACACACAAACTACTGCTTCCACTTTGAAAGCACTCACTATTTTTAACTCTGCTTTAATTTCCCTCTCCGTACTGTAGCAATAGCAAATTCTAAGAAAATCCACTGTAGGGGGGTGTAGTATTTCCAGGATGGGATATATAGTATGGTTTTAATTTTCTCCTTTTCCTGTTTTTTTTCTCCACACCTCCTCCCTCTTAAGACTTTCTCCTTGCATATTGCTGCTGGAAGTGTACACAGTTTTTCAGTAGCATCCCTCAAGGGTTTCACAGTTGTATGCAACCTCTCTTCTCCAGTGAAACACTCATTTATCTACAAGTGTTGACAAAGTGATATTAATGCAGCATGTTAGTGTGTTAAATATACTCAGAATTAAGACTGAAATAAAACACAATCACAAAGGAATTATTTTCAGATAGTCTTAAAATGAGAATATATGTGTGCTAATAGAGTGTTATTGCATGCTGAAGTGCTTTTAGACCAGTAGTTCCCACGCGGTGTGCTGCCCCATTTCTGCTTCTCAGCACCAATACTTACATTATTATTGCAATATACTACTGCAGTGAATTGCTAATTTACTATATCAGCATTTAGCTTTAACTCTATACCCTAGAAAAGTCCTTTAAAATAACTTCTGTCAAAAGGAACCCCAGTCTGTTCACTTTGTTGCCAAATGGCACAAATTATGAGAGCGTGACTTATCAAAGGTCCTGACTGACAAAGAGAAAGATAACAAAATCACTGAGAGGAAAAATGGGTCACTTTCTTGTGTGAAGTAAACTAGAAGTAATTACCAGTGCATATGATCAATAATCTAAAGAGGAAAACAATTGTCAGTAAAGAGTACACAGAAGCTCCCTGTATATGACTATAAGTGGACCTGAGATGTCAACAGCCCTCAGATCAAGTGTGCAATCTGTTGGGACAAGTTGGTTAATGCTAACATGGCGCCAAGCAAGCTCAATAGACACTTGGAAAGCAAACACTCCCTCTCAGAGAAACCACAAAAAAGGTCATGATCTCAACAAGAGGCAGTAAGACCGTTTGTTGGACTGTGTGCAAGTGTCTGATAAGCCAGTGGAGTTCAGTACTATAGTGGAGCTTATTACAGAGACAAAGAAACCTCACACAGCTGCAAACGGGCTGTTCAGAGTGCCTTTGCTTTACAATACAATCAAAAGAACTGATGACATGTCAAATGACATAGAAGTGGTTTTGTGCAAATATGAATATAAGTGTGCCTTAAAATTTTGGCTTTTCCTTAGGTGTGCCTAATGTGCATCTGATAGCATTAAATTGGCAGGTCTGGCCATCCCCGGTCTACCTGCGTAGGCACATAGACACACACACACACACACACACAGCTGCCTCACACTCTCGCTTAAACTTCATTGCGATGCTTTTATTCCCAGTTCATCTGTGACAGCTCCGCGGTGCAGTGTGAGAGTACGGATTAGCTCATTTTTTGGTTTTCTTTTTGGGTGTTTCTGTAGGACTCGTGTGCATAAAAATGCAGCACAGTTGTTTGTGTTTTGCTAACTCATTCTGATAAGTGATACAATGCATCTCTTCAGTAGAAGTCAGACTGTCAGCCCTCAGACGTGGAATATAATACCAAAAACACACACGCATGCATGCACATTATATGATTAAAAGCCAAATTAAAATCAAAATGATGGAAAGTGACAGGCCTACAAATAGACTACATATTTGTGCATGTTTTTGTGAACATGAAACATTGCAACGTTAAAACAAGGGTGGCGTCAACGTATCAAGGTCAGAAATAATAAGTGGTATGTCTGCTAGCGGTCACTGTAGCACTGGTCTCATCCACCCTATAATCCACTTTGATGTGGACCTAAACCCCAGCAGGATGTGATGTTTATGTAGGATGCCTGCCTGTATGGGTAAGTATACGTGTGATTCTCTTTGGTTTGTGGGTATCGTTGTGAGTGCTCATATGATGTCCAGCTCTGGGGACTGAAAACGGAAGTGGAGTCATGATTAGGAGGATCTGACATTTGCAAGAGAAGCTTCCTGTGATACGAGGCTTCCTCTGTGTCTGTGGGACTCACCTCCTTATCTCACCCCCACTCTCTATCTGGCAATGAGTACCTTCTCTTAAA
The DNA here is from genome assembly GCA_015108495.1 of Heterochromis multidens. Classification (NCBI taxonomy): domain Eukaryota; kingdom Metazoa; phylum Chordata; class Actinopteri; order Cichliformes; family Cichlidae; genus Heterochromis; species Heterochromis multidens. The sequence goes on along the minus strand of VUQS01066916.1, from coordinate 3,358 downwards.
GTTCACTGCTTTCTTTCTCACTGTTGCTCAAACATATTTCCAGTTGATATCACACATTTTATTCGTAGGTGAAGAAGGTGAGTTCACATCATTTACGCAAAAAAGAACATATTTTTTGACTTAATCGTAGTTGTATCTAGATTTGTTTCTGCCTGCCAGTGCAAAAGAGTAAAAGGACATGTAGTTTTGAGAAATGCTGTTTTTTAAAAACAGCACTAGCAACATACACAAGTATGTAAAAAAGAACATATGATAGGCAGGAAGTTGGACAGTGTATGAGTTGCAAGTTCCCCCATAAAAAACAAAAACTGTATTTGATAAAAATTTGGCCCCAGTCTCCTTTAAGGTCAAATGCTTGTGCACCTCTTCACTGAGGTTCCTGCTAAGTTTGGATTGCCCTACAAAAGTCCCATTCTGATCATTTGCAGAAGTTCATTTGTGATTTCACCATGGACTTCAAAATTGCTCACAAAGCAAACATTAACTTCTGTGTGAAACTGACTCAAGTTTCATGTCAAGGATCATCACTTGTTCCAGACATGACCCAAAAATGAAATGGCAGTTTTCAGTGGTTGGGCCTATAGTGTCCAAGCCCTGAGGAGGCACATAAGGCAAGGAGTGTGACAAGGAGCATCCAGGTCTTTTTTGTGTGTGTGTGTGTGTGGTTGTGCAATGTGAATTCATCCCCCATAATTACTGTCATCATGGACTTTCACTGTAACTTCCAGAGACATCTTAAAAAGGACAGTCGCCCCAAACAAGCTGGATTGTAGCGCATGCCATCTTGTCATCATGCACCTCCATGCATTTTTTGGCCACACCAGCACATTTGCCACTCTGCACCTGCCGTGTATGCCAGATTTGGGTCTCTTCCCTAAAAAGAAATTTAAGTTGTAGGGTCACTGTTTTGGTAAGTGCTCCAAAGCTGTGAAAAGAGATTAATTTAAAGAGCTTAGTGGTCAAATCTTTTAGGCAGACTTTTAGGTCATGCCTTGTATGTACACATCCTTTAATTACTTGGAACATATCGATATGATAGTATCACACAGTTGCTGCAGATTTGTCAGCTGCACATCCATGATTCAGATCTCCCTTTCCACCACATCTCAAAGGTGCTCTATTGGATTGAGATGTGGTGACTGTGGAGTCCATTTGAGTACAGTGAACTCATTGTGATGTTCAAGAAACTAGTTTGAGATGATTTGAGCTTTGTGACATGGGGCGTGATCGTGCTGGAAGCAGGCATTAGATGAGGGATACACTGTGGTCATAAAGGAATGACGTGGCCGTCAACAACACTCAGGTAGGCTGTGGTGTTTAAACGATCACTTGGTACTAAGGGGCCCAAAGTGTGCCAAGAAAACATCCCCCAAACCATTACCCCACCACCACCATGCTTAACTGTTGAAACAAGGCAGGATAGATCTATGTTTTCATGCTTTCAGGCCAAATTCTGACTATACCTTCTGAATATTGCAGCAGAAATTGAGACTCATCAGACCAAGTCTCATTTTTCCAATCTTCTGTTGTCCAACTTTTGTGTATCTGTGCGAATTATAGCCTCACTTTCCTGTTCTTAGCTGACAGGAGTGGCACCCAGTGTGGTCTTCTGCTGCTGTAGCCCATCTGCTTCAAGGTTTGACATGTTGTGCGTTCAGAGATGCTTTTCTGCATACCTTGGTTGTAATGAGTGGTTATTTGCGTTACTGTTGCCCTCCTATCAGCTTGAACCAGTTCTTCCATTCTCCTCAGACCTCTAGCATTAACAAGGCATTTTCGCCCTGAGAATGACTTCTTACTAGATATTTTCTCTTTTTCAGACTATTCTCTGTAAACCCCAGAGATGGTTGTGGGAAAATCCCAGCACATGAGCAGTTTCTGAAATATTCAGACCAGTTCATCTGGCACCAACAACCACGCCACGTTCAAAGTCACTTAAATCACCTTTCCTCCCCATTCTGAAACTTGGTTTGAACTTCAGCAGGTTGTCTCGACCATTTCTGAATGCCTAATTGTATTGAGTTGCTGCCATGTGATTGGCTGATTAGATATTTGTGTTAACAAGTGTACCTAATAAAGTGGCTGGTGAGTGTGTATGAAAACCTTTATTTCACAATTAAATTGTTGTGAAATGAATAACAGTGTAATGTAATATAGAAAATGATAAAATTAAAGAAAATGGGCACAAAATGGGACCAGAAATCCACATTACCAGCAAGAAAGAAGTTCTGCTATGACTAGAGGAGTTGTAGATGTATGGAAAGTTGTGTGTAGATATTACTTTTACCGTATAAAAAAAAGGTTGTAACTGCATATAATTCACATGTAAGCACGTTAGTAATCAGATTTCTCACTTATACTGACTTTAATTTGGAGGCATTAATATTATTAAGCAGTAGTAATGAAATCTGCTGTGTGGGTGTGTGTGTGTGTGTTTGTGTGTGTGTGTGTGTTTGTGTGTGTGTGCGTGTTTGTGTGTGTGTGCGTGTTTGTGTGTGTGTGACTGGCGAGTGGGGGCAAGGTACTGAATGTGTTAGTCTCACTTTTAGCCTTCTTTAGATTTTTGAATTATTTTGAATAAGAGTAGACATCACTTTACATGATCCCCACTGCTCTGCTGTCACAGCAACACTGTCTGTGTCCTGTTTCGTGCATTTTAGATTCCCTATTAATAAACTCAGTTACGCATATACATGGCCAACAAATCCCTGTTCTCTAGGCGAAATCTTGCTGCAGAAATGAGATTCCCATAATCCCCTAACCCAGATCTGTTGGGTTTTTTTTTTTTTTATATCCGTAATGTTCAAGAAATTGGGTTGCTGCAGAAAGCTGACTAATGCTTTTCAGTGTTCTAAATATCCCCATTACTTTGGAACTTTTTTTATTGGAAGTACATGTGACTAAGGAAATAGTCCCTTTCCAGTGTGATGTCTGTCATTTTTTTTTATACCAGGAAGCTGAATCTGTTCATCTGGACATTGTGTTTTCAGTGGGAGAAATGTTTCATCACTCATCTAAGTGACTTCTTCAGTCTCAGCTGACTGCAGTCTTCCCCAGCCTTATAAACAGTACATTTGTATAATGACCGAAACCAGCACCATTGACTAACAATGGGCCATTTGGTCAGTTTCATGATCAATGGTATGCAAATTGTCATGACCATTGATCAATGGCCATGAGTACCATTCACAGAGATTGGGGAATGGCTGCAATCACAGCATTGTAAGATGGTGACAGATGTACCCTTAGGCCCCCTCCTCGGTTCAGAGATGGTCTTTCCCTTTTCACGTAAATGGCCTCCTTGACTCCCCGTTCAAACCAGCGTTCCTCCCTGTCCAGGATGTGTACGTCCTCATCA
>VUQS01066914.1:0-10360 GCA_015108495.1 Heterochromis multidens | reverse complement strand
TTTACCTTAGAAATATGCCAGGTGTCCACGTCTGTTTATGCTGGAGGAGGCTGTAAAACTTTGTGAAAGGAGTCCGATACGAGTTGATGAGTCAGTGAAGCTCATTACTGACTGATGACAGCGATACTGAGGTGAGTTTGTCGCTGTTAGCCGGCGTTAATGAAACTGTCTTTGAAGTGGATCTAACATTGATGGACTCTGACACTTAGCGAATAAACTCTCAGAATGTAATCAAACTGTTTATCAGAGGGAAAGTGTGATTTTTAGGACACTCAAACCTAACATTAACTGGCATAATGTTAGCTTATAACCAGCTGCTGTTGTTGTTTACCTGGTTCTTGTCAGCTGTCCGGAGACGGGAGGTTGCACATCTGATCTACTGACAATAAATAAGGAATAAATAAGCATGTTTGTGCACATTTTCATGTGTTAGTCCTGACTTCAGTTCAGGAGATGAGGCTTGAGGTGAGGAGGAAGAGGATGACATTTTATTAAGATGTCGGTCAGGTCGTCTCTTTCCTTCGAGTCTTCACTTCTTTGGTGAAGGGGACCCCTTGTCAGATGATAAAACATAGGAATGATCCTTCATATCTTGAGTCTGAAGGTGCAGACATGAATTAAAATTTGCCTCCATGACACGTAAATGCCCGTGACTTCTCTTCTCCTCCGCGATTGGTGTACTGCATATGTGGCTGGTCTCTAGCCACAAACATAAAAACGCAATTAGGCGATGGTGATGTCCATCTCGGCCACTGTATTCAAGAGAGCTGGGCAACATGGCAGCTTCCATAAACTGATGCCCGCTCCAGTGTATTTTTATTGAATTAATTCTAAGTTTATGAGAATGCATCAATTTATTGGAAGATGTAATTACAAACGAATCAATGTATATTTTTGAGTACAATATTTTTTTTCTATTAAATAAACTCAAAAAATGATTTTTTTAAAAAAATTACTGAGTATACCTTTAAGACCTCCCTGCTTTAAGACAGCTTTTTTTTCTGATTGTCTAAACAGTATTTAGAGCAAGCTGGTGCCTGAGTTTTTGGCTTACAGGGATTATTTGTACATATTGTGACCTCATTATTTGAAACTTTGGCCACTTTAGTTTAATATGGGCATACACCATTTTAACAGTATATATATATATATATAGATAAAGAAAATAAGGAAAAAGCATAATAGGTCCACTTTAAATTCACCCACATGAGCAGCAACAGAAGACACAACATCGCAGTGGCATCCAGGGGTCAGTGGGTCAAGTTTTGCTTGCTGGCAGTCGTCTGTGAGCTTGAATAACATTTGTTATTTACTTGACTTGGACAGCAGACTGTAGAAGCTACACCATGTTAACATTAGCCACCATGCAGTTTTGAAGTGATCTGAACAGGCCATGTGTTCATTGTCTGCCTCGACGCCTTTGTAGTTAATTGAGGACAGTGAAGCTGACAGTGTTCATAGCAGTAGAGCACAGTAAAGCATGACAGAGGCAGCGGGACTTCATTGCAGAGCCTCTCTGCTCATTTTTTTAAGTGTGCGCTTTTATGTGTATGTGTCACACACACAAAAGCGCACTCAGTGTGGGCACGTTGTCAGCCCTGTTACATTTCTTCTTTCTCAAAGAGACACCCTTCAAGGTGGCGGCAGGCCTGGTCTCACACTATGTGACAAGAGCTTCTTCCTCTCACAGTCCTACTGTCTGAAAGGATCTCCTTCCCCTTCAGTCCCACTCTCTCTTTTATTCATGCTTCTGCGGGTCTCTTGTCCCCCCCCCCCCGACAACTAACCTCCCCCCTGTCGCCTCACTCTCCTCCACTCCATTTGTATTCTATTCTTAGGGCCACTCATCTCTCCTTGATCGTTCATTCTTGTCCCTTTTTTAATCTCATTGTATCTCCCTCCCTCGTCTTGTTCATCCTTTAGTGAGACAATGCCTCCTCTGAGGGCGTCGCGATACGCGAGCCAAAGCTACGATGATAATCCTGTTACACTGCTGCAAGTCAACACACAGCAACGTGAAGGGAAGCGAGAGCGTCTGGAGGGAGAGTGTGCACTTTCAATTCACTTAGGTCAAAGTTTGACCAAGTGAAGCTGGTGTAAATTGTGCTAACGTCATGGAAGGCTTTTAAAAAAAAATCTCAAGTGTGCTTTATGCTGCATTTGGTAAATGACATTAGGGTGCTGTTTATGTAAAACGTTACTTTTAAAAATAGCAGCTGTTGTGCAAATTTGTGTGAGAGACCTTTAGACTGCATAGAGCTGAATAGTCAGTTTGACTGGCCATCTCCATGTTGTATTTCACACTTCCTGCCTTTTGTCTCAGCCTGGCCAGCATTCTTCCACGTCACCCCTCTCAGCACAGGAAATCTTCTCTTACTCATTGTAATCTAGTGACAATGGGCACTACACAGGAAGTGAAGAAGTGACAGGTTTTTTTGTCATACTTATGTTTAAAGTTGCAACTGTGAGATTTGAGTTGTGCTATTTGCAGGAATAATGGCAGGAAAGTGTGTGTGTGTGTGTGTGTGTGCGTGTGTGTGTGTGGGTGCAGAGGCGAGGGAAGTTAATGAGCTTTCAAGAACATGTGAAGAAGAAATCCTCATTTAGCCAAATTATACGTTTTTTAGAAGTTTTGAAGCCCTTAATGTTCAGAGTAAGTACCCCAGAGGCCCATTCAACATTTATTCTGTAATTTCACAGCTGCACGGCCTTCAGTCTGAAAATCTTTTTCAGACTGCCTGTAGACTCTCGTTCTGTGTTTTTCCTGTTCCTGCACGATTCTGACCTGTCTCTCCCTCACATGTCCTTCACCCATTCCTAACCTCTAATTAATCACAGGACGACCAGACAGTAATCCGCTCCTTAAACCAATCAGCACACAGGAAAAGCAGCTGCTGCTGCTGCAGCTTCCTCTTCCTGTGTCAGAGACACACAGATATCAGGGGAACCCAAACATAGGTGGTAGCTAATGCCTACCATACATCAGGTTAATCTGACCCAGGCCCCGGTGAGATGGCTGGTGACTCTTCCTATCTTGTATTTATCTAAACATACAGCAGGCTGCTCCTTAACCCCGTGGGATTAAAACGACGGAGGGAGTAATCCTGTCCTTAACTCCAGATATCCTGGAGAAAGACGACTGACGTCTTTACCTCAGACAGTGGAGCAAGAGACCAAAGACGCCCATTAAGTATTCTCCTCCTGCAGTTAGCGGGCAATGTGGAGCACTTTACCCAATTCACCTTGCCCCCTAATGGATGATGAGTGATATTGCATTCTGAACTGCTCTCACCTCTCTTTTTATCTCCCACTCTCCCTCCCCTCTCCTCCTCCACCACCACCAGGTTCCCCTTCCGTTCCTGTCACAGTGACGACCAACAGACATAACGTGGAGGTAGAGGAGTACAAAGGTGAGGCAGAAAAAAGCAGCTCGTCTGTGGGCCGCTTCCACATCTGAGTCTTTTTTGCTTTTTTCCCTTGTTTTTGTTTTTTTAACCAAGCTTCTATCTGATTCTCTCTGACAGACTAAATCATAAGGCTATAAATAGACCAAGCAGTTAAAAATGCCACTGATCCTTTGCTACTGTGGAATAAATATCTCATTGGTCACACTCCCTCTTTAGATGCAGTGCTGTCCTGCATATTCTTTACAGAGAGAGACCAGCAACCACGCATCGAATGGAAGAAAAAGGGGAAAGATGTCTCCTTTGTGTACTTTGATGGAAAGTTCCGAGGTGAGAAAGCAGCCCGTCGCTCTCCATCCTCTCAGTGAACAAACAGGGCATTTGTTTTAATCAGCTTGAAGTACCAGCTGGATAGGGTGTTCCACATAGAGGGGGAAAAAAAAAACACTTGGGTAGTACGGGTGAGATATTTTACAGTCTATGCGTCGGTGGTGTCGAGACATACAGTCTTAACCTGTCTCTTGTCCTTGATCTCTCATCTTTATGTTTTAGGATGTGAATTTAATGGGTGAAATAAATAATGAATCACAGCAGCTTTCACCAGGGCCAGTCGTTTTTAAAGGCGGTGCATTTAGCCTGACAGTTTTCTCAAATATGTCAAGGCTTTGAAGTGCCTTTGACCCATCACAGCCTCTTTATTGGCTGCTTTACAGCTGAAGTTAGTTTTAAAGGTGCTATGAATAGTTACTGTGTTCATAATGTCAGGCTGTTTCTTAGAAATAGCTGCTATATCTTGTGAATTCATGACAAGTCTCGCCACGGAAATCGTCCTTTCAAGTTCCCATTTATCAGTGCAGGACAGAATCACACTTCGCCCAAATGGGATCCAGCTGTTATCGCTCTGAGATTACAGCCTTTTGATACGGAGTTATGTAAACTACACGACTTCACTGTTGAGTGTGAAATGTATCTTTGTATCTTTGTAATGTGTATTTTAATTTCAGCTGAAGTATCACATTATAGTTTATCGTGTTAAGAAAAATCCCCCAATTCCTTGGGTAGTGAGGATTCCCAACCAGGAGTATTTGAAGAAGCCAGGACAGATATGGAAACATCAGATTAACTGTTACAATTAAACAACCAAGTGGTACTAAAATTAAGAAATAGGGGGAAAAAAACACCAAAATGAATGTAGGAATGATTAAAAAATATATGTAACGGCTCAAAGGTGAAGAAGTAGTTCAAATAGCTTACTAAAAGTATGGCTACAAGATGAAATTATTATCTAATACTACTAATGAACAAATTAGCTAAACATAATAGATAAACACATAAAAACAGTAGCTAAAAAAATATGGCTAGCAGTTGAAATGCTGACTAACAGTATTGTTAAACAGTAAAACAGCAACGTAAAAGTGTGGATAAACAATAGCTGTTTGGTGTAATGTCTAAAAGTTATACATGAATAATTCTAATAGTAAGCAAATACTTAGGGGCTGGACCCATTTGAACATGAAAGGTCACAAAAAGATGTATTGGGAACCACTTTTTTTAGAGTGGCGAAGTACAGTACTGTGTAAAAGTCTTGAGCAACCCCTCATCTCTTTATTTTTTGCTAAGAAAATGGGGAAAAGGGCCAATGATTTATTAAGACGTGCAAACATACATGGGAATACAGTAAATAAGGCAAAAACAGAGTTTGTACAATTCTAATGAGCTTGAAAGTGAATATTTGTTATGACCACCTTTATTCTTCAACACAGTCTGAACTCTCTAAGGTAAATTTTCTTGTCATTTCTTCAGGAATAGTTCTTCAGGCTTCTTCAAGGACATTCAAAGCTCTTCTTTGGATGTTGGCTGCCTTTTGTTCTGTTCTCTGTCAAGATGATCCCACACTGCTTCAATAATGTTGAGGTCCGGGCTTTAGGGAGGCCAATCCATGACTGATAGTGTTCCATTGTGTTTTTCTATCCAGGTATGTTTTTACTGCAATGGCAGTGTGTTTGGGATCGTTGCCGTGCTGAAAAATGAAGCTGTTGCCAATTAGATGGTATTGTATGGTCCCCAACACCACTGGCTAAAATGCAACCCCAAACCATGACAGAACCTCCACCGTGTTTTACAGATGGCTGTAGAAACTCACTGTTGTACCTCTCTCCTGACCTCCTCCGTACATATTGACGATGATTTGAACCAAAAATCTGCCATATGTCGTAGGTTAAACTGGCGAAATGGGAACAAATGATGTGTTTTTGCAACAGGCTGCTGGTAACAAAGTGCCTAAAGATAGAATTTAAAATTGGTACTTTGCTAAGTCGTCTGTTATGTGTAGACATAGCACTGCTTTATCTCTTGAGTTAGGTGCCTTTTTTTATGCTATAATAGATCAGTGTTAAGTGGCTTAACAAACAAAAAAACATTCCTCTGAGAATGGTCAGGTACAGGCACTGGGCTGAAAATGAGTGAAAAAGCAGCCAAAATCCAAAGAAACACTTTGAAAGACCATCAGAAAGCCTACAGAACTATTGCTCAAGAGCAATTAAAAAAATTCCAAGAAAGTCTGGCTCCTTGGAAGCAAAATGTTAAGAAATGAGGGGTGACTCAAGACTTGCACAGTGCTATATCATTGGAAGAAATGCATGATTTTCATGATAATTTTCTAAATTCTTGAAAGTTGATTTGTATAGGGTTCATAGTAAGTGCAGAATGACTTCTTACCTTGGCTAAAAACCTTACCCAAGGAACTCCCCATAACTAAAGCCATTTATACACATAAACTCCTGACAATGAATGGAGCATCAGCTCAGACATTGACAGATTTTCTCACATATAGCAAGAATAGTCCAAGGTGTTCTCCCTACTATAAACACTCCATTTGGTTTAGACAAATGTGTTGCATGGATAGAGTGTACAGGAGGAAGGACACAGGACAGCCACTCGATAGCTTCCAGTATACTGTACTAGGTAGCTGTCTGATCAGACTTGGACATTTGTGTTTTCACATACACCTCCATTGAGCAATGTCTAGAAAAGTCCAGGGTTCAATGCATGTGTGAAAACATCTTAAAAGTGTCACATCCAGTAGCTGCATGATAGTATGAGAAAGCTTCAGTGTTGGGTTTACAGCGTTTCTCAAAATGTCTCCAAATTATAACAGTGGGTAAAAAACATGTAATTGTAGAGTTGTTTTACTCATACTGCAGTTGTCCAATTGTGACTGGATAATAAATTTTAGGTGGCAGTAATGCAGACCATAGATTATGACATGCAGTGGCTGTAGCCCACAGCCATGGAAGACATTTCCACTTCTGACCTTCTATTCTTTCTTTCAGGCCCCTTTGAGGGCCGAGCGACCATTGAAGGAGCGACAGTGACGCTGAGAAAAGTGACCCAGCAGGACGCTGGAGAGTACCGCTGTGAGATCAGTGCTCCTCAAGACACTGTCAGCCTGGGCGAGACCAACGTAACGCTCAAAGTCCTAGGTACCACTGACTGAGAATCTGCTGTAAAAAGACCATTCAGATAATACTTAACACGGGCATGTTTTGCTTACATTCCTGTGATTCTTCCCTTTTCTTTCAGTGCCCCCTCATACCCCGCTCTGTGAAATCCCCAGCTCAGCAGTGACAGGCTCAGTGGTACAGCTGCGCTGCAGGGACCAGCAAAGCATCCCACCTGCCACTTACTCCTGGTACAAGGACAACCAGCCAATCAGCCCGCCCCGTCATGCCAATGCAACCTATCTAATCAACTCGCACACAGGAGTTCTGGTGAGACATTGTGTGCATTTGTGCAGATAAAGAAAAACAGGAGAATTAGATTGTGCTGGAAAATGTTGTACAGTGTCTCCTTGTAGTATCATGTCTGATTAAAACCCTTAATATAAAGATGCTTCTGCTGAGTTGCTCTTTGGTTTGTTAGAAGGTAGCATTTCTGACTCTTCCTCTAGGACACGTCTGCATAGAAGGATGCTTCACTTTAAAGCATGCTCTTTCTAATCATGGGTAAAGCTTTTCTCATAGGAGTTTTTTGCTGTCTGTCTCTTCCGCAGGAGTTTAAAGCTGTAGCCAAAGAGGACACTGGCCAATACAGGTGCCTGGCATCCAACGGAGTGGGACTACCCAAGATGTGTGAGGGCAAGCATATGACGATAGGTGTGTTTGTGTGTTTTATATGTGTGTTTCAACACTTCATCCTGCCTCATCCCCCACACCTTTCAACACCAGACAAAATCAAGGATGCAGTGGGGAGGAAAAGCCCACTAAGTTCATTCCACCCTGCTTCTAATGTCTGGACACATTTATAGCCTAGTTTATAGTTTGAAGAGATACTGTAGCCACTGTAGGCCAAATTACAAAATTTAAAATGATGCTGGGCTTGTTAATAAATTATGTAATGTGCTCTATGTTAATGCAAAAAAACATTTTATGCACTTAAAGTGGACCTATTGTGCTCATTTTCAGCTCCATATTTTTTATTCTTGGATTCTACTAGAGTAGTTTTGCATGATTTTAAAAATTAGTTTATCTTATACTGGGCCTGGTACAGCACCTCAGTCCATCTGTCTCATACAAGCTGTTTTAGCCCCTCCCACTTTCTTCCAATTGGCTGCAGAAGGTGGGTGGGGCTTCTGCAGTCACAGATGACCATATTAGGGATTTCCACTCTCACTGACATCACACAGAGCCATGAATAGAAAAGCCTGTCTGAAACAGAACACTCACAGCAATCTGTAGCCTGAGCTTTTGGCTCACAGGCATTACTTGTTACTTTGGCCATGTTTAAGATGAGCATTCACCATTATAACAGTATATATATATATATATATGACAAAAAAAATAGGGAAAAGCATATTAAGTCCACTTTATTAAATTATAGGAATATGGAAGTACAGGAAAAGACGTCAGAGCTGTGGCCACCCACTTTAAGAGATTATTTTACTTTATTTACTACTTCTTGATTTATTTTGTGTCTTGCTGCTTCAATAAATTCGTTACTGCTGCATGTGGATAAACAGCTCATAACTCAGTCTTCATTCCCACTTCCAGAGGATGTCAACATCACAGCTGTGGTGGCAACAGTGGTGGCGGTCTTCCTGGTTGTCCTCATCTGTGGATGCGGTGGTTTCCTCTTACAGCGGAACGGCTTCTTCAGCCGTGAGTTTGTTTAGTTTGCTTGTCTGATAACCACTCCACAGTGCACCAATTAATATAGAAACTGTTTTTATTCCCGCCAAAAAAGAATGACATTGACTCTGTTTTCTCTTCCACGGTTCCGACTCATTCATCAGTAGGACACAGAGGAAGGTAAGAGCTTTGTGATTAAATTAACATTGATGTGAACAAACACAAGCTAATATCTTACACGCTGAAGGAGGAGGAGGGAGGGGGTGGATTGTTGTTGCACTTAGCCAGCCTGTCTGCATCTGTGTGCTGAGTCAGGACTGTATGGAGTGACAGCTGTGGCTGTGTGTGTGTGTGTGTGTTTTAGATGCAGCAGTGCCTGTTTTTCAACTCATTTGGTGATTTGATTGGCGGCAACAGATGTAAAACCATTGGAAAAAGTTTTCTGCTATTAATTTGGATTGATTTTTAGAATAGATTTCCACTTCCAGGCAGATGTACTAATGTTGAATCCATGTCAAAATACAGCCAGACAGATGACCACTCCACCTCCCTCCTCCCTCCTCAAAACAGGACTGTGGGGGAAACAATCAGTGCAACATAATTATGGAATAATTACTGGCTGTTAATCAGCAAGAAGGAAAATATTGGCAGTAGAAGGAATTACAGGCAATTAAACTGATTGGACGGGTAATTTGAAAAGGATTATTTAGATATTGAAGACTGAGACTGTGGCATAGCAGAAGGCTGTTAGAGGAGTACATTTACATCCCTCTTATAGTCCCTGCCCTTCAAACACACCAGAGTGGGTGGAAGGAGATTTTGATGCCTGGCTGACTGTTGATCCAGAAAACACAGAGACATAAATGCATGGCCTCATGTGCCTGGCCTGACTCGCCTGACTTTATGTTATTTGATTACTGGCTTGTTACTGCTTAGAGTTTGATGAGGAGTCAGTGTTGAGTTCTCCTTGAAGCTGATGCGAAAGCTCTTTGTCTGGGTTAAAGTCTGATGCTTATCCTGCTGAGCTAACTGGAGTTGTCAGTGTCAACTTCCTATTTATAGAACAGGCTTCTTCACAAAGAATCATAGACAATGCGACATGATTTCTGATGCACCGATAGTAGGCACAAATTTACTGAGTAGCGATGCAGATCTAGGATGTGGCATCTAAGAGAAAAATGGTCCCTCGGGCACCTGGTTAGATGGATGAATGTTATTTCATGCTGAGGACTGACAGTGGATGTGTTTTCAGTTGTCGTAGATGAATGTTGGTTGAATGAAGCACAGTTTGGACTGTTTGGGCTCTTTTAGGATACTTAACAAAAATTAAGGCTTGCATCAGAGTGTCCTGAAACAGTTTAATCTAATGATTACATATGCACAGCTTGTTGAGCTATAATTATATTAAGATCTTGTTGGAAAATATCAGGCAAAAAAAGAAGGAAGCAATTCACTTCTTTTATTTCAAATGACACTAATGATTTTACCTGTGTATGGTAAATGCATAAAATGATAAGTTGTAGTGGGCAGCATGGTGGCTTGGTGGTTAGCACTGTTGCCTCACAGCAAGAAGGTCCTGGGTTCAACTCCACCATCTGGCCGGGGCCTTTCTGTGTGGAGTTTGCATGTTCTCCCCGTGTTTGCGTGGGTTCTCTCCGGGTACTCCGGCTTCCTCCCACAGTCCAAAGACATGCAGTTAGAGGGGTTAAGTTAATTGGTGATTCTAAATTGCCCATAGGTGTGAATGTGAGCGTGCATGGTTGTCTGTCTCTCTGTGTTAGCCCTGCGACAGGCTGGCGATCTGTCCAGGGTGTACCCTGCCTCTCGCCC
>VUQS01066913.1:4048-18056 GCA_015108495.1 Heterochromis multidens | reverse complement strand
ACAATATAAAGCACCTTGAGGCGACTGTTGTTGTGATTTGGCGCTATATAAATAAAATTTAATTGTATTGAATTGAATTTCACGTTGTGTATGACAAATTTTGACCCTACCATGCTGATGTTTCAGCAGAAATCGAGAATCCATAGATGAGGCAACATTTTGTCTTTATTGTCCAGTTTTCATGAGGCTGTATGAATTGCAGCCTCATGAGCCTGTCTGACAACAACAACCATGCCACTTTCAAAGTCAATTAAATCAATTTTCCTCCCCATTCTGATGCTCAGTTTGAACTTCAGTAGATCATCATGAGCATGTCTAAATGCAGAGTTGTTGCCATGTGACTGGCTGATTAGATGTTTGTTGAACAGGTATACCTAGCCAGTGAGTATATATATCCCGAGACACAAGTTATAAACATCTTTGAAACATCAACAGGCTGAAACAGTAGAGCAGCACTGAAGATGTTCATTGTAAATACAACTAGCCCTAAGTAATCACACAGGACACTGGCTCCTTGTCACAGCTAACACGTGACTAATTTTAGTCAGCTATTTGACCTTGATTGCCCCATACCCTGGTTCCCATCCTGCAGCCAGTCTTCACCACTTCTGCTTGACCTAAATGCATGTAGTGTTCATTTCTCCCCACAAACCACAAACGCAGATAGGAGGCTCTACTCTGGGGGACAGGAGCACAGCTTATTACCTAAATATTATCATCATTACATGGATAAGTTTTTATGGAGTGAGAAATCAAGTCACCACAGCATAAATCATTACATCTTAAAGATGTAAAGATGTTTTAGGGTTAGGTGTAGGTTAGACAGCTCAGTTGTGCTTAAGGTCAGAGTAGGTTTCTAAGAAATGGATGTACTCAATGTAATGTCATCTGAATACATGGGCACATGGTCAATAACACATACTATCACTTTATACACCAAAGGCCACATCTGTGTCCTACCTAATTACCTCACTTGGAAAATGATATTTAGAGGTAACTAAGTCAGAAGCTGCAGAAGTTACAAGTATTGCAGTGGTTTCCTGTTGTGCAATAAGAGCCTGCAGAGAAGAGAAATATCCCAATAACTCGACTCACCATTACTTCATTTAGCTTGAATGACAGGTAGCCGATAATTACTTTGACTTGGCAATGGAACGCATGGAAATTAAAAATTAACTGGATGTGAATTTCACTCTGAGTGTTCTGCTGCGTGCTGTTTTCCGGGCCCGGTACAGCACGGATCACATACATGTGTTTGCTTGAAACAGAAAAAAATAGCATGTTTAAACCACAGAGAAGGAATACATGAAGTCTCGTTTCTGTCCGGGTAAGCAGCATTTCCACAAGGGCGTCCGTAGCAGCACGCTAACGCCGTTGCTAACTAGGTATGTGCTATGAAAGTTGTGCAGCTTTCCAAAATGAGGCTGTAGCATGCTCTATGACGCGTTTTATGATTCAACCACACACGTACTTGTGAACATAGTGAGCTGCTGCATAAACCTGTGTACTGGCTACGACTGTTACTACTGAACGTTTCTTACCTGGAGAGAAGTCAGTTACGTCTTGCTGCGTGAAGGCCTTCAACTTTATACAACTTATATTAGTCCGTGTTGTTGTGCAACTCCTGACACCAACAGATAGACAGACCCCCTCCCCCGAGTCTCTCTCTCTCTCTCTCTCTCTCTCTCTGTCCAGCAGACAGACTGTTCAATAGAGCTTAATGATAACTCTGAATAACAGGAGGGTTACGTCAAAGTCTTCAACTTCTGCATGGTAGAGTGGACGTCTTCTCTCAGTCTCCTTCATACGCGATGGGGCCATTGCCTGGGACGATTTCCACACCTGACAAAATTAAATCGAACAGAAAGCAGACTTTTTAGTAGAATCTGGTCGGAAACTAGATTTGTATAAATTAACAGATGGAGAGAAAGTTTAGAATGTTTAGATCAGATTACTTTAAAGCAGTTTATCTAGCCCTAAACAAAAGATTATGAATTGGCAGCATATCTCTCAACTGTCAGAGAAAGAAAGCAGAAACAGATCCTAACCAAGCATACGCTCAGTGACCACAAACTGGCACTCGAACAAGGAAGAAAAAATAAATAAAAAAATCATGGCAACCGAAAGAAGACGTGATTGTAGTTTTACAGGTGAGGTTGAAACGGAGATGCAATTCCTCCTAAAATGTAAATCATTCAGCAAAGTTAAAGAAAACAGTTCTTTAACTAGTTCAGTTCTGTAATTCCAAATTTCAATGAGCTAAATGACTTATCAAAATTAAAAATACTTTAGTAGAAGAAGACATGGCATATCTGGCCCCCAGCATATATCACCATGCCACAGCCTGAGGGACAGTGAGACCTGGACAGCGCACGCACACACACACAAACAAACTATATAATTATTTATTTATCAAGTACATTGAATTAAACTGAAATTAATTTAATTTAATTAATATGTACATTGATTTTTGTGTTATTTTATTTTATTTATTTGTTAATTGATTTATTTGTATATGTATTTTGATGCTTTGGCAACACTGTTTTGAGTTAGTTATTCAAGTCAGCGCCTTAGCCAAGGTTTTAGAATTACTGAGGTCATAAGTATTTCATTTATGCACTATACAGAGTTTTTGTTGTTGTTTGTTTTTTTTTAGTAATTTTGCCTTTGCACCCCACCACAGTGGATTCAACATTAAACAGTCAATATGCAATTGGAGTGCAGACTTACAGCTTAAACCCTAAGGAGTTTAACAAAAGAATTAATTCTTTAGGAATTACATTTTTACAAATTGTCCCCCATTTGCAGAGGCTCAAAAGTAATTAGACAATGGAATGAGCAAAATGTTTCATGGCCAAATCAGGCATGTTTCCTCAGTATTCCATAATAAATGAAGCAGATAGAAGATCTGGAGTTGATTCCAAGTGTTGAACTTGCATTTGGCAACTCTTCACTGGAACTCTTAATATGAAGTCCGAGGAGATGTTGATGCAAGTGAAGGAGGCCATCATTAAGCTGAAAAATCTATCAGAGAAATAGCAAAAATGTTAGGAGTGGCCAAATAAACAATCTGGTACATTCTTAAAAAGAAGGAATGAAGTGACCAGCTCAGCAACACCAGAGGGCCTGGAAGACCACAGACAGCAACTAAAGTGGAAGATCACAGAATTCTTTCTTTGGTTAAGAAAAACTCCTTCACAACATCTAGCCAAGTCAAGAACACTGTTGAAGTCTATAATTAAGAAATGCCTTCATGAATGTAAATACAGAGGGTTTTACAATGAGGTGCAAACCACAGGTAACACTCAAGGACAGAAAGTCCAGATTAAATTTTGCCAGAAAAAAAATCTACTAGAGCCTACCCAGTTTGGGAAAAAGTTTTTAGACAGATGAAATTAAGATTAACCAAAATTATGGGAAGAAAACATAATGAAGGGGGAAACACAGTCATGATCTGAAGCATGGTGCCAAACTTGGTAGATGCAATGTTATGGTATGGGTATGTATGGTTGCCAATGGAACCGGGTCACTAGTTTTTATTGATCATGTGACTACTAGTAGAAATAGCAGGATGAATTCTGAAGTATACAGGGCTACACTTAGATTCACCCAAATGCTTCAAAACTAACTGGGGTGGCTGTAGCTCAGGAGGCAGAGCAGGTCATCTGCTCATCAGAAGGTTGGTGGTTTGATCCCTGGCTGCTCCAGTCTGCATGCCAAAGATCCTTGGGCAAGATACTAACCCCAAGTTGCTCTCTGATGCATCCATTGGAGTGTGAACGTTCAATAAAAAGTACTTAAGCATAGAAAAAGTGCTTGTGTGAATGAGGCATAGAGTGCTCTGGGAGAGTAGAAAAGCGCTATATATAAGAATCAGTCCACTTACCATTTAACTGGATGCCACTTCACAGTGCAAATGGATAATGACCCAAAGTACACAGATAAAGCAACCCCAGAGTTTCTTAAGACAGAGGTGGAATATTCAGCCCAACAGAGCCTGCTTTTCAGTTAATGAAGACAAAACTGAAGTCAGAAAGACTCACAAACAAACAGCAACTGAATGTGACCACAGTAAAGACCTGGCAGAGCTCAACAATGACTGAAACACAGCATTTGTTCATGTTCATGGGTTCTAGACTTCAGACAGTCATGACAGCAAAGGATTTTCATCCAAGTATTGAAAACAATCCTTATATTTAAAATTGTGTTAGACTGTTCAATTACTTTTGAGCCTTGGAAATAGGGGATTATACATAAAAATGTCCTGATTGTTTGATTTAAAATTTATTGTGGTATAAAGAGGCATAATTACAAAAATGTGCAGTGTCCAAATAATTATGGACCTAAATGTTTATGTTTTTCATTTATATGCTCATAAGTTTACATACCCTGGCAGGTTGGCACCTTGTGATTTTTTGGCCATTTTGCAGAGAATATGAATGATAATACAAAAACTGTTCTTTCACTCATGGTTAGTGGTTGGGTGAAACCATTTATTATCAAACAATTGTGTTTGCCCTTGTTAAATCATAAATGACTATCCAAATGACCCTGATCAAAAGTTTACTTACCCTAGTTCCTAATACCATGTATTGCCTCCTTTAACATCAATGACAGCCATGCAGGTTGACAGGACTCGATTAACACTGGAGGAGCGGAGTAGGAGGACAACAGCTGTTGAGTGTCTTTACTGTGGAGAATCTGGTCATTTCCTAGACACCTGTGAACAGCAGCTAAAAGGCCGGGCCCATCAGTTGAAGTAGGGGCACTGGCAGGTCGGTTGTTAATCAATTCCTCCCTACCTCAGTTGATGATTCCAGCCACTGTCTGCCATGAAAATAATTCTGTTCAACTTCAGGCTCTAGTCGACTCCGGGGAAGAGCAAAGTTTCATGGACACTAACCTTGCTAAGCAATTAGACATTCCTCTGGTCCCTCTCCCCGAGACTCTCCCAGTTTTGGCTCTAAATGGTCACTGTCTTGTGAGCATCACCCATCACTCTCAACCCATCTCGCTCCGGCTCTCTGATAACCACCGTGAGTACATCACTCTGTTCATTTTCAATACACCTCACTCACCCCTAGATCTCGGTTTTCCCTCCCTGGCTACAAACTCATAACCCCTCCATAGATTGGATTAACAACAAAATCACTTCCTGGAGTTTGCATTGCCACCAGAATTGTTTGCAATCTGCTCAACCTCCTGATCATCCTCAGTCATCTTCTCTCACTCCTAATTTACCTGATCTCTCCTCTGTGCCTTCAGTTTATCATGACCTCATAGATGTTTTCCAAAAGGGCCTAGCTTTCTCTCTACCACCACACTGACCATATGACTGTGCAATAGACATTCTCCTGGGCTCTTTCCGGAGAGAAGCTATGGAAAAAGTACATTCATGACTCATTAAAATCAGGTATTATCCGTTCCTCTTCTTCACCCTTAGCAGCTGGATTTTTCTTTGTTCGGACTTGGGAGGGCGATGAATGGAAGAAAGCCTTCAACACACACCTGAATTTTGTCATTCACTCTTTGAAATAGCACGGCACCTACCCCAGAATCAGAAGTGTCGAATTCCACAATGAATTGAAGGGATTGGTTGGGTTTAACCAGAGCAGGTGCTGATGCAAACAGATGCTTGACCTGATCGAACACTTCCTGGGCCAAGGAGTTCCACAGGAAGGGAACCTTGGGAGAGGTCAGGTAGGTTATGGTGCGACAACTCTACTGTAGTTCCTAATAAATCGGCAATAGAAGCTTGCAAAGCCTAAAAAATGTTAGAGCAGTTTTCTTGAGGTGGGCATGGGCCAATCCACCACCTGAAAGTTGACAGGGTCTGGCTGGCCTCAATCAGATAACCTAGGAAGGACACACAGTGTACATAGAA
This sequence comes from Heterochromis multidens, assembly GCA_015108495.1. Lineage (NCBI taxonomy): Eukaryota > Metazoa > Chordata > Actinopteri > Cichliformes > Cichlidae > Heterochromis > Heterochromis multidens. The sequence continues at coordinate 12,172 of VUQS01066913.1, read as the reverse complement.
TTCACATTTTTCAACTGTGGCAGTGGAGTCAGGGCGTGGCGTCAGGGGAGGCCAGCCAGCACACCAGACTGGCATGAGGTAATCAGGCCTCCCCTATTTGAGCAGGACGCCGAGACCTGACGAGGGAGAGTGGAAAGCAGGCGTGTGGAAAGTGGCAGCTGGCGAGCTGCGCAGCAGCTGACAAGTTGCGGGGGCGGAGCCGGAGTTCCAGCGGCTGAAAGGCGGCAAGAGCTCAGCTGGAGATCCGGGAGCTGGGAGAGCTGTGGGAGCCGAGCTAGTAGCCACGGCAGCTGACGAGCTGCAGGAGCTGAGCTGGAGACGCGGCTGAAGCGCTGCATAAAACAAGCAACTGTAACAGCGCCTTTGTAAATAAAAACCACACTCGTGCTGGCAAACCTGCCTGTCCTGGTTCCGTTTGTTACAGTGGTGCCGAAACCCAGGATGGCAGGACAGGCCTGTGGTCCGTGCAGCTGGAGGAGTGGCCCGAGCCGGTTCCTCGCCGGCGCCGTTGCCGCTTTCCCCGGGTCCAGCGGGACCTATTTGCTGGATGGGGGAGAAGGGCCACCGACGCCGTGGCCCGTGGGCTGCAGCCTGGCCCGACGGAGCGGGGAGCACAGATGCTGGAGAGCATCGTCCTCGATCGGGTCTAGAGGGACTGCTGGCGGAGGAGGCTCGAAGTGGTGGCCACACCTCAGCCTGCTGCTGCAGAGCAGCGGCCGAACTCCTCCCCACTGAACTTGTTTGTTTTTTGCTCCTGTTTCCCTACAGATCCCAGCGGCAGTGGATTCCGCGCCCCACCGATCGGGGGGGAGAGTAGGCTAGGCCGAATGGCTCCCCGGCCTAGGTTGGGTGTTCCCCTATTTGAGCAGGACGCCGAGACCTGACGAGGGAGAGTGGAAAGTGGCAACTGGCGACTGCGTGGCAGCTGACAAGTCGCAGGGGCGGAGCCAGAGTTCCGGTGGCTGGAAGGCGGCGAGAGCTAAGCTGGAGACCCGGGAGCTGGAAAGCTGCGGGAGTTGAGGCTGGAGACGCGGCAGCGGGAAAGCTGCGGAAGACAAGTGAGAGATCCGGCAGCTGAGAAGTGGCGAGAGCTGGGCTGGAGACCCAGGAGCTGGGAGAGCTGCGGGAGCCAAGCTGGTAGCCATGGTGGCTGACGAGCTGCAGGAGCTGAGCGTGGGACATGGCTGAAGCGCTGCGTAAAACAGGCAACTGTAACAGCGCCTTTGTAAATAAAAACCACACTCATGCCAGAAAACCTGCCTGTCCTGGGTCCGTTTGTTACATCAACCTTGACAAACAACCTGTTCTTGAAGAGCCTCTGCAGAACCTAACAGACATGGCCTTGGTGCTCTGTGAGGTCTTTGGAGAAGATTAAGATGTCGTCGAAAGGGCATCACCAAATACTCAAAATGGCCTTGCGGATCAGTTTATTGAGTCTGTTGGCATCCGCTACCCTCAGTTTGCTGCCCCAGCATGCAACAACATAGATGGAAGAACAAGGGACGGGAAGAAAAATTGAATTAAAGATATATTAGAAATATTAAAAATAGAAAAGACAAAATAAATAAATAAGAAAAAATAGTGTACAAAAAAAGCCAAAATACTATACTATATACAGATGGTTACTATATACAGTAAAATACACCAAGGTTATTATTGTTATTATTGTTATTTTTATATCTACATAAAGATAACAATAATAACAATAATAACCTTGGTATCAATACATGTGTATCATTATCACTCCCACTGCATTTTATATCTACATAAAGTGCAGTGGGAGTGCTAATGATACACATGTATTTTTTAAGCAGTATTTATGCTGTGTGTGTATTGTACAGTCTGACTGCTGTTGGGATGAAGGACCTACGATAGCGCTCCGTCCTACATCGTGGCTGTAACAGTCTGCTGCTGAAGGAGCTGCTCAGGGCCTCCACAGTCTCACTGAGGGGTTGAGAGGTGTTGTCCATAATGGACATTAACTTGGTTGACATCCTCCTCTCACCCACCTCCTCTATGGGGTCTAGGGAACTATCCACTCTATTTAGCCGTTTCCTGTCCCTTTCCGTGCTGCCACCTCCCCAGCAGACAACCCATCACTGTGTCGTAAAAGGTCCTCAGTAATGTTCTGCATACCCCAAAAGACCTCAGCCTGCCCAGCAGATGCAGCCAACTTTGGCCCTCCTTGTACAGAGCGAGAGTGTTGTGTGACCAGTCCAGTTTATTGTTGCAGTGAACACCCAGGTATTTGTACGTGTCCACCACCTCAATGTCCAAACCATGCTTGTTCACCAGTGCGATGGGTGGTGGTTTCCTCCGGAAGTCGATCACCATCTCCTTTGTGTTACTGGTGTTGATATACAGGTGGTTGAGTTCCTCACCAACAGACCACAGTATGTGAGGCTTCAGGACTGTGTGTCTGAGGTGGTGATGTACAGGTGGTTGAGCTCACACCTGTGCTGTATGCACAGGTGTGTGCTGCATGCAGCACGGGTGTGAACTCAACCACCTGTACATCACCACCTCAGACACACAATCCTGAAGCCTCATGTACTGTGGTCTGTTGGTGAGGTAGTTGATTGTCCATGCAGTCAGGTGACGGTTGACTCTCGCTCCTTCCAGCTTCTCCCTCAGCAGTGCCAGTTGAATTGTATTGAAACACTGGAGAAGTCAAAAAACATCACCCTCACAGTGCTTCCAGTAGTCTCCAGGTGTGAAAGTGGTCTGTGCAGGAGGTAGATGACTGCATCATCCACTCCAATACAGGACGGTAAGCGAACTGCAGGGGGTCCAACAGCGTGCTCACCAGAGGTCAGAGGTGGCTGAGGATGATCCTCTCCAGGGTCTTCATCAGGTGGGACGTTAAGACTACAGGTCTGAAGTGGTTAGGCTCCCTGGGGCGCACTGTCTTTTGCAATGGAACCACACAGGAAGTCTTCCACAGGACAGGGACCTTCTCCAGACTAAGGCTCAGGTTAAACGTGTATATGATTGGGTGCCAGTTTAGCTCAGTGGGTGAGCAGGCAACCACAAGCCACATGGCTGGAGTACAGTGGCCTAAAAGCCCTCTTCTTCTCACTCAGCAGGACTTTTAGCTCAGGGGTCACCCATGGTTTGTTGTTGTTGTACAGTGCAGTTGTGTTTTTAACCCAGTCCAGTTTACTGTCAATGTATACTCCAAGGTATTTATAGGTCCCTTGTGGTGCCCCGGTGTGGCTGACCACCTTGTCAGACACACAGTGTTGAAGATCCTGTGTAATCCTGTAGGCCACTGGGATATGATGTTTTGGGTACAGGAACGAGGCATGACGTCTTTCACAGCACTGGGACCCTTTGCAGACTCAGACTCTTCATGAAGAATTTATGAAAGACTCCACAAAGCTGGGGGACACAGACTGTCCAGGAGCTCAGTGATGCCCAGGTCCAGATCTGGGAGGAGATCCCCCAGGACACCATCTGTCGTCTCATTAGGAGCATACCCCGATTTTGTCTCGTATGCATACAAGCATGTGGGGGCCATACAAACTATTGAGTACTATTTTGAGTTGCTGCAATGAAATTGTGGCAAAATGGACTAGCCTGCCGCATCATTTTTTCACTTTGATTTTCAGGGTGTCTTTGAATTCAGCCCTTTGTAGGTTGACAATTTTAATTTCCATCAAATAATGTGGTATCCCTTCATTCCTAACACAGTACGCAGCCCATATCAGTATAGATATCCAGCATGACCCCTCCCATTGAGATCTGATGTGTTTTCAAAGTGTTCATTTAATTTTTTTGAGCAGTGTATATAATCAGGGACTCCCATCATTTGGACTTGCAGGTTCCAGAATGAATGTGGCCCTATAGAGCAGTACCCCTCAAATTTTGTGGGGTAAATCTTTTTGTTCTACCATTTTTCTTCTTAGCTGAATACTGGTGTTTTATGGGCAAAATCAGCTTCAGTGTAAGAAAAACTAAAGGACAACAAAATTTGCTTTTTTTTCTCAATTACAGGATATGGAGCCCCCACCCTAATTTTTTTTCTCTCATCGGGCCATGTAACCCATTTTATTTTATTTTGTTTTTACATTTAAAAACAAAATGGTTGTGATATAAATAATTATTTGTTAGATCATTTCAAGATTAATATTGGTAAAAATATTACTAATTTATATTTGACTATTAATGGTCTAAGTAAAGTTTTTTTTTGTTAATAATTAGTCATTAAACCTAAAATTCATGTAACAAACTGTGCACTGTAGCTACCGGTAAATGAGTAACAGAAACTTTATCGGCACCACGCGACATCATTGTCTTGTACGTATTGTGGAAGTTGTAGTTTCTAATACTAGATAGATATGTTACAGACTTCCACGTCTACTACTTAGGGGACTACAAGTCCCAGGAGCGGCCCGAGGTGGAGCGTGACTTACCCATGGAAATGCACCATGGCGGTGCAATGTTGTGTGTGACAGGCGGTTAGCTTGAGAAAAATACCGGAGTGACGCGTCCGCGTAGTGTCTATCGGCTGCCAGCCACGGCGGGGAGACTAAATAAAGGATGGGGTCTCGAATCAAGTAAGGATGTTTCTCGGCTGCGTTAACTAAAACTGTTGTGTTAGCTATGTTCCACAGAGTCATGGGGAATATATCGTAGAATACAAGGCCCCGAGTTGTTGCGACACAGGCTAAAAACACTGACGGGACCTGAGAAAAATGCATTTATTTATTTATTTTTTAATGGCGCTGAGGTGTACTAGTCGTGCACAAAACTTTCTGCACAGATAGTAATGACTGTCAATGAGTGGATGTGTAGCGAGTGTAAGCATGGTAACTGTCAGATGTTCTTCCCAAAACCGGATGTTGCTTCTCATGACTGAAGAGTGTAGCAGACATGATGACTGCAGGCTAACGATACTCCCGTGGCATTATAGAAACTTAATATGGGAACAGCTGATCTGTAGTTTGGCTCTGGTATACAGAGGTGGCGTATTTATGTACTTTGTATCACTATAATGACAGATTTAGTAAGAGAATTCCTTGCAATTCTTGTTTCCCTAAAATTTGGGACAATGTGTAAATTTAAAAACAAAAGAGAATGCATGATTTGCAATTCAGTTAAACTCTATATTTAATTGAATATAACACAGGGAAAACGTGAAATTAAGATTTTTCTTTTTACAACATTCTGTAACGTTTGTACCGTTTGTAATGTTTGAGAACTGAGGAGACTGATGAAAATTTAAAGCCAAATGTTTCCCATTTTTTCCTGCTGCAGGATTTTAGCTGCTCGGCAGTTCGAGGCCTCCTCCTATCAAGGCCTTTGTTGAGGATAGTTTTACAAATTCAGCAAATACTTTGATTAAGAACTCTGAAGAATAACTTGGTGCCAGTAAATATTCATAATAGTAATTTCCTCACCATGTAACATTCCAAGAGCAGAGCCTTGTTTTAAGAGGTTACATGATTATAGTGAACGCACTGAATAAAACCTCTGCAAACTTTCACAAATACAAATGGGCATACAAAACTCATGCTGTGCTGCTGAATTACTTTTAGTTAATATAAGTGTACCGTGTAAATGTGATTACTCTTAATACAGTAGACCAGGGCTGAGTGCAGAACACACACACACACAACAAAACCATAGAAACATTCTAGAAAAAACTCAAAAACAACCAAAAAAGAGTAGGTGAATAAGCAAATAATAATAATGATGGGGTCCTTCCCCAGATAGCAAGGGATTGCTTCTACAAACGACCTTTACGTGGGGCAAACGCACTCAGAGCAAGTGACCTAACTCAGAAAAGGAGGGGAGCTACTTTCTTTTCCAGTGCTAAGATCTTAGCTGCCTAATAATGCTTATAGTGGTCGTGTCGCGGGACGCCGCAACGTCATCACACATAGTCAGCCATTTATACCCACCGCAACGGCGCTTCTGGCCATTTGCAATCTTCTCCTGAACGATAGGTGTCGCCACTCAGACGGTACCCCCACATCAGCACTGATAGAGGAAGAGAAGAAGTCAAAACCGAAAGCAAAGAGTTTGCTGAGTGTTTTATTCAAAGTTTTTTCCACAAAGTCTCATGTTTTCAAACTGTTGTAACATCTCCCTCTGTATATCTGTATGTCTCTGAGCTTCTGTACTGAAATAACATTAAAACGGCGGTAAAACCCGACACGATCGTACACTCGTGTCTTCAACCCAGCTGCGGCGGCCGCGGTGCAACGGGCCAGGTTACAAGAATTGAGAGGTGCACGACCGGCCGAAGCGCCACAGGATGTGATGTCAAAAAGCACCATGAGGCTCGTTAGCATTTTCTAGCTGTAGCAACCAAGCTTCAGCCTTGTCCTTACGGCAGTTAGTCTCTTGTAGCTCTTTGGAATATGAGAGAATTGTCTTGTTCAGAGGATCGAGTCTGTTGTTGATAGCAGTCATTAATCTGCTGGTCATCAGTTTAAAAGCTTTAGTCCAGGTTCCAGTTCCATCTCGCTGTTCGCAACCATGTCGGGCTAGTGGTGGTGTAACATTACCATCACTGGTTTGTTGTCTTGACCTAGCCTGGCTTCTGCTCTTCAATAATGGCATTGTTTGGTGTTTACATTCCATCACTGGTGTGAACCAGTGATGGAATGTAAATTAGTTATTTTACTCAAGTACTTTATTGATGTGCTTTTTTGCACTTTATGCTATAATATTTACTACTTTTTTCTGCTTCTGCTCCAATGCATTATTGGAGTAGAATAAATACAGAAACATGCATTTTAATAACAAATTCATTGTTAATTAATTGATCCTAAATTGGCTGTGGAAATGAGGTAGATGAAGTGCTTAAAGTGTATAAAATAAAGTGTGAAATTAAGGTTAAATGGGGATTGTTGTCTAAAGTGCTTTGAGTGGTCAATAAGACTAGAATAGTGCTCTATATACTGTGGAGAAGTTTTGAGCCACCCCTGATTTCTTTGAATTTTGCTTCCAATCAGCCAGACTTTCTTGTAATTTCTTTTAAAATGGTCTTAAGCAGTAGTTCAAGGCTTTCTGAAGGTCTTTGAAACTTTTTCGTTGGACATTAGCTGCTTTTTCACGTTTTTACACAATTGTCAGTTAAGTCCTTGTACCTGAGGATTGTCCCAGGAATGTTTTTGTTTGTTAGGCCACTTAACTCAGACCTATGTATCACTCAAGCACAAAAAAGGCACCTAACACAAAAACACTTAATTTGTTCCAGTTTCTTTAGTTCAGTCTAAAAAAATTGCCAAAGATAAGATAGTTTGATGAGCATAAAATAATATTTTTGCTCCAACAAGATGATTCCCAAAGGGCTATTAACAAAAAGACATTTTCTTAATAGAAAAAAATGCTACATTAAAATCAACCAATACAATGAAAAAAGCCCTGTTACTTTGACAACTTATCCAACTAGCTAATTACCTGAAGATGTCAATAAAGCTGTCGACGTCTCATTAAAAGTTTCATCATCATCCAATTCAATTCAATTCAATTTTATTTATATAGTGCCAAATCACAACAAAAGTCGCCTCAAGGTGCTTAGAAACAGTTTTACGAATGTAATCTGTACACAATGTGTTTCAAGTGCTTCTACGGGCAGTACAAGGGGTAATTTTTACAATCAAACCCTATAATGTTATTTCATTGCCTATATAACATAATGCAAGTGTGACAGCTGAGAAAAAAAGCCATTATAAAATAGAAAATACAACAGACAAAAGAGAAAAAGGCATATCTATAGGCTAAGCTTCTAATACTTTAGCGACAGACAAGCTAAAGTTTGGTGAAGCCTGTCAAATACAGTACATTTCTGTTTTTAGACATATTTTGTGTTAGTGCGCATGCGTCAACTGGCATGCAGCCTATTCAGTTGCTCCTGCCTTTGCCCCCGAACTTTTAACCTTTTTTCTTACTTTCACTTATTATTTGTAGAGTGTTTAGTTTTTTTAAATAGTGTTCTCTCAAACATCTGGGTTGAGAGAGTTTTTGTCCTGCTTATCGCTGCAGAACTGTTACTTTCTCTGAGGAATGGGACCGCTGCGCAGCAGCTACACACAGCAGCCTTTGTTTACACCAGGGATCAGCTGATCGCCCTGAGGCCAGCCGGCTTGTCGGCCAAACCTACGGACAATA
>VUQS01066911.1:0-19292 GCA_015108495.1 Heterochromis multidens | reverse complement strand
TTGAAGATGAAACGTGGCTGGGTCTTTCAGCATGACAATGATCCCAAACACACCGCCCGGGTAATGAAGGAGTGGCTTCATAAGAACCATTTCAAGGTCCTGGAGTAGCCTAGCCAGTCTCCAGATCTCAACCCCATAGAAAATCTTTGGAGGGAGTTGAAAGTCTGTGTTGCCCAGAGACAGCCCCAAAACATCACTGCTCTAGAGGAGATCTGCATGGAGGAATGGGCCAAAATACCAGCAACAGTGTGTGAAAACCTTGTGAAGACTTACAGAAAACGTTTGACCTCTGTCATTGCCAACAAAGGGTATATAACAAAGTATTGAGATGAACTTTTGTTATCGACCAAATACTTATTTTCCACCATAATTTGCAAATAAATTCTTTAAAAATCAGACAATGTGATTTTCTGGATTTTTTTTCTCATTTTGTCTCTCATAGTTGAGGTATACCTATGATGAAAATTACAGGCCTCTCTCATCTTTTTAAGTGGGAGAACTTGCACAATTGGTGGCTGACTAAATACTTTTTTGCCTCACTGTATATATGTCAAAATCAATTCCCAGTAACTTCTGATCAAACCAATAGCTGAGCTCCAGTTTCATCTGAATCTGATAACTTAGTTTGATGCTGGAAAACTTTATTAATCTTTTAATTAAATAATTCTGACATTAGCATTTCTTATCCATGGTATCCTTAATTTATTTACCCCATAAAGCTGCGATTCATGCATCAATAACACACTCTGCCAGCTTCGAACGCTTATTACCAGAATCCTGTTAATTTCTGTGCTTCACCAGGCGGCTGTGATGGCAGAGGAGCTGAAGAAGGAGCAGGACAGCAGCACTATGCTGGAGAGAATGAAGAAGAATATGGAGTCTACAGTAAAAGGTACATTAACACCATAGACAACAAAAAAAGGACATAACCACATAACCACTGTGATGTCACCTGCCATGTTAGTTTTTAGGAGCAGAAGTGACCATATTTGGATGAGAGGGTGGAGTGCACAGCTTGGTTAACAAGCTGCATCCATAAACTGTGTGGGTGCAAATTACTGCAAAGTAACAGACTAATAAAATAGTAGAACTTTGCTCACCAAAACTGAAGCACAGACTTCTAGGACAGTCTGTACCACACAGCAAGTCCGAATTTTAGTCCTTTAAAATGCTCCAAAAGGCACCAGCAGCAGGCACACGGTGGAGTGGTCCTGCTCAGTGACCCCAGTGAGCTGAGTTGAGGCCTAACAGACACCAGTCAGCTACACATGCTTATGGTAAGGAATGAGGAAACAGCAACATTAATGATACCTTCAGTCCTTTAAAATGTATTTCTTTAACTGTGACATTTTGTTTCCTTTCCTGTCTAAGTTGCTGCAGCAGTAGACTAGAGAACAAAATGACTGAATGCACTGCGCTGCTCAGTAAATAGCTGGCAGTTACTGGAAAATTTTAAGGCTTAATATTAAATTACATGTTAGGCCTACGCTGCTTAATGCATGACCTGAAGGTGTGAATCAGTCAACACGATTTAAAGATTAAAATGGCAACTTTGATCAGTCTTTTTGTTTTTTTGCATAATAAATACTTTAGTGATGATTGAATTTTCTGGAGCTTCAAAATGTTCATGAAATAACTGGATTATGTGAACAATATAACCATATATATTAACCATATATGGTTCAATGTAAATGAAATGTAAGGTTCAAAACTATTTCTGTTAGTTCACTTGTTGCTCTCATGTGGTCCTTGGATCGTGCTCCTGGGTTCCTCCTGGTGCACGACAATGCCCGGCCTCATGTGGTGAGAGTATGCAGGAAGTTCCTGGAGGATAAAGGAACTGATACCATTAACTGGCCCCCACACTCGCCTGACCTAAATCCAATAGAACACCTCTGGGACATTATGTTTCGGTCCATCTGACACCGCCAGGTTGCACCTCAGACTGTCCAGGAGCTCAGTGATGCCCTGGTCCAGATCTGGGAGAAAATCTCCCAGCACACCATCGTGTCGTAGATGTTTGTTTGTTTCACAGTGGTTTTAATGGCATCTGTGTTCTTCTGACAGAGCTGCAGGTCAAACTGGACGAGACGGAGCAGATGGCACTGAAGGGAGGAAAGAAGCAACTCCACAAGCTGGAGACAAAAGTGAGTGAAAACTTCAATAAATCACATTCTCATATCGTGGGATTGTGTTTCTCTCTCGGCTAAATCAAGTTTCAGAGCAAAGTCTGGTAGTTTAAAGTGGACATATTCTACTTTTCCTCATTTTCTGTCATAGAAATACTCTTACATACAGTGGTAGATGTTCATATTAAACATGGTCAAAGTTTCAAATAATGAGATCAGCGTATGTACAAGTAATCCCTGTGAGCCAAAAGCACAGGCTTGACTGCTCTAAACACTCAGTTTAGACACAGTTTTTTTCTAGTCTTGGGTCTGTATGATGTCATAGAAAGGTGAAATTCCCGATATGGTCAACAGTGCAGCAGATAACTGACACAATCTTTCAAAAGTGGACACAATGACCAAAATGTGCATGTTTGTCCCTCTGGAGCCATCAGGGTCTTCCTCCCCTCACCCCCAACCGGTCGCAGCAGATGGCTGCCCCTCCCTGAGCCTGGTTCTGCCGGAGGTTTCTTCCTGTTAAAAGGGAGTTTTTCCTTCCCACTGTCGCCAAGTGCTTGCTCATAGGCGATCGTCTGATTGTTGGGGTTTTTCTGTATTATTGTAGGGTCTTTACCTTACAATAAAAAGCACCTTGAGGCAACTGTTATTGTGATTTGGTGCTATATAAATAAAATGTAATTGAATTGAATCAATTTGAAAAATCCCATTAGCCACTTGAATTTTCTAACTTTCAAAATGTTCCAGTTTGGGCATCATTTCGATCTTAGGAAACAGCAGTTTTACTACACAATGTCAATCACTGGATACATTTCAGCAGTTTTACTCTTGATTTTTAATGCTTTTGATTTTAAGTAAGCCGCATTTATAACTTAACCACTGCAATCTGCAAGATCATTGCAATGAGACATAAGTTACAAGTTGCTCCAGTGATCCAATGACAGCTGCAGGGGCACAGTACTCTGTAGGCTGAAGAATTATCCTTTTACCCCTTTGATAGCACTGGTTCAGACATTCACCTGGTGCCAATTTAATCACGTCCATTTCAATTCATTTCTGGCATTCGTTGCATGAAGGCTCCTTTATCCTTGGCTCAGTTCTCTCATGCTGGCACACTTATCAAGTTCATGAGAACGTATCCCACACAATGGGTGAGAGATGGGGTACACCATGGACAGGCTGACCATTTACCATCACACCAACAGCCACTTTAGAATCACCAGGTAACCTGACATGCAGGTTTTTGGACGAGTTCAAACCTAAAACCTTCTTGGTGCCCAGCGATTTGTTTTATTGGCTTACTCATGTAACTAAATACACCAACAAGTTAGTCAGTCAACTGAGTTTCATAGTAGTGAGTAGTAGTAGCATCCAATCTTCTTATAAATGAGCTTTTCCAACCAAGTATTGTCCATCTTACCAAGTACTCAAAGTTCTTTTTACACTGGAAACTGCATGTTCACAGACACATACAAACCCAGATGGTTGCATCAGGGATATATTTGGGATTCAGTATCTTGCCCAAGAATACTTCAACATACAGACTGAAGAAGATGGGATTGAACCACCAACCTGCTGAATAGCACACAGCCCGCTCTAAATCCTGAGCCACCATAAACGGTGAGATCTTTGGGGGTTTGTAGGTGAGAACTGAGTAACCAGTGAGGAATGTAAGAGGTCCATCCAGGAGATGTGGATGAAACAAAAAGTATTATCTGTATTATAAAGCACCTCAAGTCGACTGTTGTGAATTAAAAACTAAACAAATAAATGACTCAGTAAAAAATGAATATGCCACTAAATACACTTTAAAAAATAAATGGAGGCATTAATCTATAAAATGCAGCATTAATTATATCAGATATATCAGATACTTTCTTCTTTAATTTTCCTTTTTAAATCAGTTCCTAGTATTTTGCTGTTTTGCCATTTGATTTTTACGTTATGTTATACATTAAAGCCTGCATTTATTTTTTATATTATATAAATATAGTGCAACTAATTGCATTTTTTGAGTCATTTATTTATTTATTCATGCTCGATTTGGGCAGTTTTGGTCCTGTATATCAGTAACAGGTAACCAGCAGGAGGTAAACCAGCTGCTGTGTGTGCAGGTGAGGGAGCTGCAGACGGAGCTGATTTTGGAGCAGAAGAAGAGCGAGGAGTATCAGAAGGGGGTCCGACGCTATGAGAAGAGAGTGAAGGAGCTGACGTACCAGGTGTGATGTCCTCACGGCATCCAGCTGCTGCTGTCTTACAGATGTGAGTTGGTTCTGTGTTTTTATTGGTTCTTTGTGTGTTTGTGCAGTCAGAGGAGGACAAGAAGACTTTGCTGAGGATGCAGGAGCTCATCGAAAGGCTGCAGGCCAAAGTGAAGAGCTACAAGAGACAAGCTGAGAATGCTGTGAGTATTTAGCACTGCTCTGTTTATTGCAAATGAATGTCAATATCATAAAATCTCAAAAATTGATCTTTTTTTATTGCTATAAAAAGTCCCTACACAGATGGTCCCAATACTGAGCTTTTAATTTGAAACATTTGCAGGAAGTATACAAATATAAATATACAACACAGGTGTTCAGAGTTTCATGGTATGGTGTGTTTGCTTTAAAAAAAAACAATCTATAATTTTGTGTTTTATGTATTTTCTTTTTGTAACAATTACACAGTTATTCACAATATTGTTATATTTACATTATTGACACAATATTTATGTTTCACTTTCATATGTCACAGTCAAGATTTCTTTAAATAAGGTAACAGAGACAGGCTACGTGTGCTTACCTGTGTAGTCAGCCCAGTTCAGTCAGTAGACCAATTATGTGACTGTAAAAGTACATTTGGCCTGGATTAGTGTTACAGTGGGACGTGGGGATAAAAGACGTGTTTCCTACTAAAAGCTTTGTTTCAGACTGAATTCAGAACTTGGTCTGTAAGAAACAGGGTCTGCTCCTTTTGCCTACAAAAGCAAAATAAAGCAATGTGCTAATAAAGACTGGATCTTCACTTGGCATTTCTTTGCTCACACTGCCACAGTTATTTAAAACTCTAGCACTATTTGCGTTGTTGTGGTATAAAAACACTGTGACAGTGGCCTCAACATCACAGATGCTGTCAGACAGCAACCAAGGCAGCTGGTGTGGGTGTCAAATGCACTGTTTGCATTGGCTATTAGACTACCATGTCCTGGATGACTGAGAACCTACACAGACATATTGGCTATTAGTATTTATGGTCCAGTCTGTGAAGACATCTCCACAAGGTCTAAGAGAAAAACCCTTCCAAAATAAAAGCCAAGGAGAAATAAACTGTAGTTTTTCTTTTTAGAGCTGCTCTAGTTTATCTAAAATAACGGTTTGTTTTTTTTAGTTTAACCATGTTTTTGTCCACCAGGAGGAGCAGGTGAGCTGCAGCACCATGCGTTTCCGGAAAATCCAACATGAGCTGGACGAAGCCGAGGAGAGAGCAGACGTCGCTGAGACGACCGTCAACAAGCTGAGGATTCGAACACGCGAACAGACTAGCAAGGTCGCCATGGTGAGTTAGGCTGGGACAGTTTAACGCTGCTTTGCTTCCATCAGTGTTTCTAATGTGCCCTTTGTGTCTCTGCAGATCGCTGAATGAAGCTCTGCAGCATCTCCATCCCTGTTTTTAGCCGTTTGTTTTTTCCCTGCCGTGTGTTTTTATCCAGTGTGTTTATAAATGTGCATCTACTGTAAGACATTAAACAAGCATGTTTCTTCACTGAAAAGCAATGTAACCTGGTTTGTAGAAGAAGTATGAGGCAGTAAGTATGTATGAGCAGTCTCAGCAGTGTGTGAGTGAAGCTACTGTTAACCCAGAGGGAAAAACATCAGTTCTCACCCCTTAAACTTTTAGGGTTGTTTGTTATCAGAGTTTCTGCATGCTTAACCAGATTCAATAGAATACTATAAAGAGCTTTCTAAAACAGCAGTTTAGTACCACTTCCACAGTCAGCAACACTGGCTGAAGAATAATGGAAAGCAAACAATAAGGCCTCAGATTATTTGTGTCAGTGCTTCTAGTATTACTAGTAGTATTACTAGTATGAGAACTAATTAACATGACTCGAAGCCATGAAAAGACAACTGTACAGACCTACAGGGTCAGGTTGATGTAGGCTGGCGCTGTTAGTTTAAGAGTGTTAAATTTAATAGGATTTCTCATAGGTGTCTCCTCATAACTTCAGACCTTTCATTATAAAGACTTCTTAATAGATTTTGTGTCCTAGGTACGGTGGCCCTGAGAGTTCACACACACTGCAACTTAAGAAAACACCAGCAAATAGAAAAATCATGCAAAAGCACACAAAACACAACGGAAATGGAAAAAAATGCCCCAAAAGCTCACAAAAACAAACTCACCAAACACAACAGAAGTGTTTTTGGGGAGACAACAACGTGGTGGACCAGCTGCAGAAGTAAACGGCTAATAGCAAACATGTATCTACAGTATTATATGAATCATGTGATTAAAACACACATTACCTGCATCTTTTTCTCCCCCCCAACACCGATGAATCCTCGGCTTCTTTTCGTTGTGTCTCAGTGCGATCCTTCGCATGTTTTGGTTTCTATCACTTCTGCAGCTGGTCCGTCACGTTATTGTGTCCCCAAAAACACTTCTGTTGTGCTTTGTGAGATTTTGTTTTTTTTCTACTTCTGTTGTGTTTTATTCAACCGTTGTGTTTCTGTGCTTTTGCAGCGTTTTAATATTTGCTGGTGTTTTCTTAAGTACCTCTCAGGGCCACCGTACCTAGGCAGATACCCTACCTTTTATTTGGATTGTTAGATGTTTGTTTGGCAGTATATAAAATGCAAGATGTCAGGGGAAGGCGACACGTTTCATCATAGTGTTACACAGAGTGTGGGGCTGTGGCTATTTCCTGAGAGTCATTGGATGTTGCTGAAAATGCTGTTGATACTGAAAAAGCAAACACTCAGAAAAAGGTACACGTTACATTATATTTAGGGATGTTTTATATCAGCAGTGAATCAGATGATTTTGTGTGTCGGTTTCTGTGCATAAAGGTTTGGTTTGTAACTGGATGATAGTGTCAGACTGTCACCAGCTGTTGGAGAAAATGGAATAAAGATCAACTTAACAAAAATGTGCCCAAGAGGTGGTGGAGACCAAAAATTGAGCTAAGAGAGTGAACATTGGACACAAAGCTCCAATGGGATGTTGCTTTCTGTCTGCTGGATGGTACATCAGGGCTGGATTTGAGAGTTTTTCTGCCCACTAGTGGTGCCCAAAAGTGTGTTGATGGGAAAGAATCAAAACAAGAAATATGTGCCTGTATTCAGACTGTAAGTATATTGATGTGTGGGTTTTTAAATTATTTTGACTGACTTGTTCTGTGTAGTAACCAATAAAGGTCAGATGCTGTTGATTGGAGAGTGCTTTAAATTCATCTTTTATACCACAAAACATCTTCACCTGTGAGACACGCTGTCATGTAAATATGAGTTAAACACAAGTTCATAAAATCAGGTGAGAGCTACTGAAGAAAAAGGGTTCAAATCAAAAGTAGTCATTTTGCAAAAATGTCCATTTTAGAAATGTGTAGTATTATATTATGGGTACAGAAAAGAGTTAAATCATATTACTGTATAGCTATTCTTAGGGAGAGGTTGTAAATTTCTCCTAGTGACTGATAAACGTACAGTCCTGTGAAAAACTAAGTACATCCCATTGTTCAGTAGCTTGTAGAATCACCTTTAGTAGCAATAATTTGAAGTAATTGTTTTGTGTATGATTTTATCAATCTGTCACATTATTGTGGAGGACTTTGGGCCTACTCTTCTTTACAACAGTTCATTGAAGTTTGTGGGCTTTCATTTATGCACAGCTCTCTTAAGGTCCTGCCACAGCCTTTCAGTCTGATTCGGGTCTGGTTGCAACACCTTGATTCTTTTTCAGTCATTCTGTTGGAGATTTGCTGCTGTGCTTGGGATCATTGTCCTGTTGCATGACCCAATTTCATCCAAGCTTTAGCTGTTGGACAGATGGCCTCACATTTGAATCTAGAATATTTTGGTATATACAGAGAAGCTCATGCTCAACTCAATGACTGCAAGGTGCCCAGGTCCTGTGGCTGCAAAACGAGCCCAAATCATCACCCCTCCACCACCGTGCTGACAGTTGGTATGAGGTGTTTGTGCTGATATGCTGTGTTTGGTTATCACTAAACTTAGTGCTGTGCATTATGGACAAACATCTCCATTTTATTCTTGTCTGTCCAAAGAACATTGTTCCAGAAGTCTTGTGGTTTGTTCAGATACAGATTTGCAAACCTATGCTGTGCTGCCACGTTCTTTTTAGAGAGAAGAGGTTTTCTCCTGGCAACCCTTCCAAACTGTGCTGTCATGAACTTTAACATTTAACATGCTAACTGAGGCCTGTCGAGTCTGAGATGGAGCTCTTGTGTTTATTTCAGTTTCTCTGAGCATTGCACGTTCTGACCTTGGGATGAATTTGCTGGGAGGATTTGCAGCTGTCTTGAATGTTTTCCACTTTCTCACTGTAGAATGATGGATATCAAATTGTTTGGAAATGGCCTTATAACCCTTTCCAGATGGATTGGAAGGATTATAAGGCAACAATTGCTTCTCTAAGCTCACTGCTGATATCTTTGCTCCTTGGCATTAACACACAGCTGAATACTTCAGACCAGCAAACTGCCCACATTTCTGTTTTTACAGAGGTGTTTACACATGCTGATGATCAATTAATCAAGTGCATTTGATTAGCAGCACCTGGCTACAACAGAGCTTATTAATTTCTATAGAAGCAGTTTACTTAGTTTTTCACAGGACTACATAATTAAAAAAATATGGAGTCCTGTAAACTGTAACTGTAAAACGGTTAGATTAAAATACTGGAGTAGTTTTTTGTTTTTTTATTGATTCGCTGTGGTTAAAAATTTTGTAGTTCATTGTTGATTTTAGCAAATTTGTCAACATTTGTTTTTGCGCTCATTTTGTGTCTCTTTGTGGTTCTTTTTTGTCTTTGCAGTGATCAGTTTTTGCCTTAATTGTAATGAAGTAAATTCACAGTTTCTGCACTTGCACACAGATTTGGACTTTTCAGTAGTTCTACAGACAAAAATACTTTGAACAGAAAAGGCACAGTTTGGCATTCAACACTTTATTCACAAACTAAAACCAATCACTGTATCCACAGGTCAGTGGGTGACTGTACAGGTGTGTTAGATCAGTATTAACTGGCTGCACACGGCAGCTTTACATCACGTCTCACCATGAACCCTCCATTGGTTCATTCCTCCCCTGCATCCTCCAATCAAAGTGCTCTGCAGTTTGTCCTTCTGTGTGTGTGTGGTGTGTGTGTTTGTGTGTGTGTGTGTGTGTGGACAGAGTGAAGGTGTGTATGTGCGTGTCTGTCCAGACTCGTCTGGACCACGTCGGTCCGGTTCTTGTGTGCGTCTTTAGAAGACACGCCTACACATTTACAAATACATTCAAACACAACCAGAAGGTTTTTCCTAAATATCTGTTAGACAGCAAATAGCACCGCAGAGCAAATACACTTTGGGGTTAAAGAAAGAAAGAAAAAACCTCTACAGACAGCAGAGCGACACCTGCATTCACACAGGAAGGAAGAAAATCACCTCCAGAAACTCACACTTCAACAACCTGCAGCAGAAAATGCTCTCAGTCATCTGAAACTTCAGCGCTAAGTGTCAGGTTTGTAGCTGTTTTTGATGTAAACAGTATTTAACATAGTTATCATGGTAACTCTGATATGACATTAATGCAACATAATGCAACAAGTGCAAAGAACAAATAGGGTATGTGACGCATGTTCCAAGACTTTAAAGCATGTTGACCACATTAAATCTGTAATCTGAGTGGGAAAACATAAAAAAACACTTTTAAAGTAAAAAATACTGATTGCCCAGGTCACCTGCTGATCCACTGAAGTCGGCTCTATAAAAAGGGTTTGAATTGTATTTTTAAATATTACTTACAAATCTGACGTTTTTTATCTTTACCTGCCACAAATCATAAATGCAACGAAATGTGTTGATTTTTTTTTCTAAAATCCCAGATTAACAAATCAATAGCTGAATTTACTTAAAGTTGCTAATTTGTCTCTTTGTGGTGTTACAAGTCTCTGAAATCATTTTGGGTCTCTGTGGGATCCCCTTCTACCCTTGACCTGTTCAGTATTACATACTTTAAATCAAAAGTTAAACAATGAATTACACAGAATAACTGTTATAATACATGACTGGTAACTTCAGGGAAAATACTTTGTTTCACTGACAAAGTGGATCTATTTTGCTCATTTCCAGCTCCATATTTTTAGCCTTGGACCCTCTAGAGTAGCTTTGCTTGAGTCACAGTTATCTCATACTGAGCCTTAGTGCTCAGTTCATCCTCTGTATGAAAATCAACCTGTTTTAGCTCCTGTAAAGCCAAGTTTCTGCTGAGTTTGTAGAGCAGGTGGGTGTGGCTGTGCCTGAGATGACCATATTAGGGATATCCCCTGTGTATGACATCACACAGACCCAAGAACTGAAAAAAGGCCTGAAGCTGACTGTTGGGAGGAGTCTGAAGCCCAGGGTTTTGGCTCACAGGGATTTTTTTGTACATACTGACCTCAGCGTTTGAAACTTTGCCCATGTTTAATATGAACACCCAACACCGGACAGTTGATATGTTACAGAAAATAATGGCAGAGTAGGTTCACTGCAGACACCCAAAAATACCCAAATCCCCGTCTGTACCACCACCCACTGATTTATAAAGATATATAAAGAAGCTTGATACACCTGCTCCCATAAGATCCTGAACGACATTCTGGGAAATGTAAGAAACACAAGCTGGACCAGCTGTAGGTTAGACATGGGAAAAATACAGTGTAAGAGTATCTGAGGGGGCATTTTAACACTGACAGACACCTCGGTTTTATCTGAAATCACTTCATGGCCACCATTTTTTTTTTTAGGGTGTGAAACATGACCAAGGCATGATATGTGTATGAAATGTACTGATCAAAGACAGGACTGACTTCCCCCACAGCTGCGATCTTCTCTTAACATTCAGCTTTAATATTCAGATGTGTAAATTCAAACACAAATGCCTTAAATCTCTCTTTTTTTTTTTACTTCCTGTGTGAATCCAGTCGTGTTTTTCTACAGTTATAATTTACATTTTATACGTTCTGTGGTTTGATTTGGGTGAAAAAAAAAATCTCTTTAAAAATCAGCTGAGAGGACAAAACAACTGAACTGAAAAGGAAGATGTGCAGGAACAAAGTGATTGGATGATGAAGCGTTAAAAAAGAGAAACACTGAACCAGATCTCTGTAAACTCCAAGTCATTTTCTTTGTTTCTAGATCCGATGATATCATCACCATGCTCTCTTTTCATTGGCTCACAAGACATTAAAAGACCTTTCCCCCCTCTGTTTGTTCTCTTTGACTTTTACTCTGACATGTTCTTCAGGGCTGCTGCATTGCATCATGCGAACTGTAGTCAGTCACCAGGTTAGTACAACTGTACCTCTGTCATCAGTAAAGCTGTCGGTCACTACGGTAACTGACACCCAAGTGAGCGGAGGGAAAAAAATGACATCACATTTACATCAGCAGTGATGTCAGAGTGGTCGGTGTGAAAGTTTGCGGCATCCGCTCAGTCTGTGTTTAGTAACAACATGAAAAGGGACAGCAGGTCCTTTAAAGTCTTCAGAGATGGTTAGAAAGACTAAATATGAACACGGAGAACAAATCAGGCCACTGGGAGGCCACCTGAGGAGGAGGAGGACAGAGGACAGAGGAGGAAGACTGAGATTTTCTATACTTCTTTGTAAAACTGACGAGGCTCTCAGATTTCACTGTAAGGTTCAACACTGATACATTTTCGTCTGGATCAGAATATGGAAATTAAATGACTTTCTTATACTAAATTCTGACAAAAAAAATTACAATAAAAAGATAACTTCTCATTTTTCTGTTTGAAATTTTTTTTGCTATCATGAGATTCTGTTTTTACGAGGAATAATGTAAACATGAGATAAATATGGCAAGTTTCTTACTACAATGACAAAGTTTCTATTTGCTTTCATAATATTTTGATATGTTCTACTTTTTTTGTTTCTTTTTCATTATTATGAGATCTATCACAGACAGAAAAATGAAGCCTGCTTTAAAAAAGTGTTTGCCTCTATGAAGAGTTTCCTTCTTCATAACTGTATGGTTGGTAAATTATTTGTTTGGATACTGGTAAGGCCTAAAGTTAGGGATATGTAACCGCTGATAGTTGTCTGCCACACCTCCACTGAGCTGGACCTCTCTGTAGTGTTTGTGCTAACTGAAATTCTAGTAGTTTATTAGCCTGTTAATTAGGACTAATTGGCAGGTATGTATGTCTGTGTGTTGCACCTGTGCAATTCATGAATGTAGCTTGCTAACCACCAAAACACTGAGGCTTCATAACCAATGCACGAGGCCATGGTGACAACGTCCATCTTTTACATGCAGTCTTTAAATAGTAATAATAATAATAATTTAAAAAAACTTATTTGTGGATTTCTCTAAGACTGTTATTCCTAAACAGATACATTTAAAACCCCATGAAACCCCCATGAAAGATTTTTTTGTATTTTCTCATAATGAGATGATTTATTGTTTTTAGGAGGGAAAAAATAGACAAACATGTCAAAATAACATGAAAAAGCTTGTACCAAAAAGACACCAGCTGTCAGCATATTATGATATTTTATTTTTAGTTTATTTAGTTTATTCATCTTTTTAAACCAGTTCTTGCAAAAACACGCATAACCAGAGCTTGTAAAACTATGTTTTTGATGATTTCAATAGCTCTCTTATTAAAAATAAAAAGTTTGTTTGATTTGGTCAAAGAAAAGAAAAGGAAATATGTCATGAAACCAGCTAAAGGTTCTGTTAAAATCAAGGTGCTTATACATGTTTTCTTTGTCATTCTATCATTAAATTTCTTTCACTTTTGAAGAGAAATCATGTGATAAGAAAATTTGTTGTAAGAATGTGAAAATATGTCACATTAACATGAAAATGTACAAAAAGTTCCACTACCTTTATAAAGGTGTTTGTATGACTCATCTTCTTACTATGTAATAATCATTGACTCTAAATAATGTGTCACAACAAAGTTTTCACTAGCGCTTAAAAATATCTCATTAGACTTGTTATTATGACATTCCAATTTAATAATTTTATTCCACGAAATAGTGTGAAAACGTGACACAATAATGCAATAATGTAAAGAGCTTTCAGTATTTATGGCATTTCCTTTTATTGATACATTGTTTCTTATAAAACTCAGGATGTCATAAAATGTCAAAACACTGCGTTTTATGTAAACATGTAAGTTTTTCTTTGCAGCTGGAACATTTACCCTCACTTCAAAAATATCTTAAAATACTTCATTTATTTTACTTATTTATTAATTGTTGTAGAAACTAAATTTCTTGTTATACTGTGAAAGTTTTCACTTGCTTTCAGTATTTATGACATTTTCTCTAGTTATTACATTATGTTTTGTAAAAAATTGTAATGCCATAAAAAAGACAAAACAAGACTTTTTCTCGTAGTTAGTTCACATTAATGTTTTTATGACCTCTTTTCCTCTTATCAGAATATACCGATTTATTCCATCTTTATGGAACAAGCAAAGGTCCCTGTAATAAGGAAAGTTTATCTAGCTTGTAAAACATAGTATTATGAGCTTTTTCTTGTTATTAAGACCAATTTACTATTTTTAATATAATGCAATAGGAAGAAACCGTATCAAAAATAAAGTTAAAAGGTTGGTATACAACATTTATTTCATCATGGCAGAAGCTATTTGCTATTGTTCTGACCCTGGAGCCAAAAACTAAGGAAAAAATCCATCTGAATTTTTTTTGTGTCTTTAACAGAGTCAATAAAAATAAAATAAAATAAAATAAAAAACAGAACAGTGAAAAAATGTCAGCCTGTTTCCTTTACAAAGTGATAGTACAGCATTGGTATGTCTGAAAAAGAAGAAATAAAAAAAGACCTTGCTGCACTCGAATCACGAAAAATGAAACTTTGCAAAATAGCTTAAGCATCATGATTTCTGTCAGAGACGAGAAGAAAACACGAGTCTATTTAGAAACAGAAGTGAGAGAACTGAAGTTTAGCAAAATGATTTTCGGCATCATTCAGATTTTGTTAGACGGTGTGAAAAAGCACCTGAAAGGCTAAAATCAGGGCAAAAAGGACGCTTTTTCTCAAACAATCACAGTTTCCTTGTCTACCTCTCTGTCTCCTCCTCATCCCCATCATCCTCCTCATCCTCTCCTTCCTCCTCCTCCTTCTTGCTCCTCCACATGGTGCTCCCTGCCTCCTCAAGGGAGGAAGAGGAGGAACCAGGAGCAACCAGTGGAGGTGTGCGTCGAGTGTTTTGTCCCAGTGTCTCCCTGAGCAGCAGGGTGGGAGGTCCTGGCGATGTCACATAGATTAAAGAAGCTGATTGGCTGACAGGTGAGGTGGGGGCGTGGTGGTCAATTGGTGACGATGTATTGACAACCATGCCCCCCTCCTTCAAGCTGATGTGGGCGGAGTCCAACCAATCCAAAGATTTAGCCCTTCCAGCCATCCCAGATCGGACCCCTGTGTGGACACACACACACACACACACACACACACACACACACACAGTGTTAAACAGTGAACAGACACAGTTTGTGTGTGTCTACACTGAGAGTGTGTGTTACAATAGAGCAGAAACAAGCAGATAGGCCATGCAGGCAGCAGCAACAGGAGGTGACTTAAACACAGACATGGTTTGTTAAGGCCGTGCACTCTGAAGCCAAACAACACAAATCAATAAATCAGTTACTTAAACTACAGGCACATCAAAGGCCTGGATGACCTCTAATTTCCTTCTTCTAAATTCAGACAAAACTGCAGGTATTGCATTGTGATCCTAGAAATCTAAACCAGATACTGACTCTGGATGGCATTATCTTGGCCTCCAGCGCTACTGTGAGGAATCTTGGACCAGGATATGTCCTGCAGTATCGCTAAAATTAGAAACATCCTGTCTCAGAGTGATGCTGAGAAACTAGTCCATGCATTTCTTACTTCCTTGCTAAACTATTGTAACTCATTATTATAAGACTGCTCCTAAACCCCACAGAAAGGCCTTCAGTTGATCCAAAACACAGCAACAAGAGTACTAACAGGGACTAGAAAGAAAGCTCATAATAGCTCCCTGTGAACCAAATAGGTGAAAATTCCATATAAAAGGGTGGAAGTGAACCTTTCCTTGACCCTAAACAAGTTTCTGATGACCTGCTGAATGTTAAGTATTTAAAATCTTTCTCCTCTTATACAAAGTCCTGAATGGTCCCATTATATCAAGCCCTTTGATCCACTGTGTAGACTTAGATCCTCATGCAGGGCCCCTCTGGACTTTCCTCAGAAGAGACTTAATTCAAAAGGTGACATACTTTTGAGGGCTATGAGGGCTCCTCAACTCTGGAGCAACCAGTCTGAGGAGATAAGGCTTGCAAAATCACCAGGATCACTTCTTAAAACACATTTTATACACTTTTGTGCTTTTCTGTGATGCCATATGATCACATATGATGTGATGTTGTCTTTTATTATCTGTTAATGTCTTTCAGTTTGTCTGGTTTATTATTTCTGCTCCCATGCTTTGTATCTGTACCTTTGACCTTGATATTTGTCTTTCTGTTTGAATTTACCCTGGATTGCCGTTTTGACACACTGTAGGAGAGCCAACACTCAGTGCAGAGGCAAAGGCAAGTCCAAGTGGACAGAACCGGACTTCCACTGAGTTAAATAACAACAGCAGCCGAGCTGAAAATGCTCCAGAGGTGCTTTAAATCCAATAAGGCTTTTAATTTTATTTATTTATTTTTAATCACACCTTGCATCTCTACTGTATGGTCGACAGACAGACACAGCTAAAGGCAGTAAGCAACATGCAGGTCAGATGAAGAGGAAGATGAGGAAGACTCACAGGGTTCGAGATGATGAAGGTTTCTTGACTCTCGGCCACTTCCTCCTCTCAAACAGCCTGATGCAACAAACACACACCATGTTACACACACACACACACACACACACACACACACTCTCTCTCTGCTCCACCACCAGCAGCCCTCAGCTCCATCAGGAAATCATGCAGCATTCAGAGCAGGAAAACATTATATACATATATATATATATATATGTGTGTGTGTGTGTGTGTGTGTCTGTATATGTGTGTACCTGTAGTCATGAAAGCTGCCATGTGCCCGCCCTCCTGCTGAAAAGACAGTCTAATTGGTTAATGAGCAAAGGCCACTTGTGATGAGGTATTTTTGTTGTCCCTGATTCAGCTGATCTGACAGATTTATTAGCAACCAGTGACTGCTGGGAAAGAGCAGCATCACGTGATCACTTAAACTGACAAAGATCAACTGAATGTACCATCAATAAGTGAATATGAGATTTAAGGACAGTGAGGTTGTGTTTTCCCATCAGATCTATTTCATACACACACTTTAACTTGTCACAACTTAAGAAGGTGGAATTAAAACAATGATGGCTCGGGCGCATTAATTTGCTACTGATGCTTTTTTAAAGCCCCTTTCAGTAATGGAGTGCCACAGGGCCGTATTCTTGGCCCACTACTATTAACTCTAAATCTTTCCAACCAAGTGGTTCAATTTCTTTGCAGATGATACAGTTTTATAACCTGGAGCTTTATTTTAATTTTTGTTTTTTACAAACGTTATACCTCATTGGAAACCTAAATAGTATAAAAACTTTAAGATACTGTAGCAGCCATAGACCCTTAATTTGAATACAGTTAAATTTGTGGGAAACACTGATATGCCTCCATAAACCCTGGCTGAGGTACTCTGCACCTTTTAAAAAGAACAAAGACCTCTGAAGCTGCTTTCTCTCACAGAAAACTCCAAATCTTCATCACTGAGATGATTTCTTATGGCTCCTCTTGCAGTTAGATGACATTAGCTGTGGGTGGGTCATGTTCTCAGGGCTGTCTTAGAAAAGAGATCTGTCCCAGTAAGTGTCCTAATAAGCCATGAAAGTGAACCAGCATGTAACTGAATTCAGCCATCAATACTGCACAGTGTCTCCTGTGAAAAAGGTCTATTCTGCAAGAGAACAGTCCCAGCTATTAAATGTGGACGTCTAAGGTGCTGGGTCCCGAAATAGTGATACAGAGATAAAGTTTCTCCTCTGTCTGAGGCTGCTGAGGGACCAAATGTCCTCCATTGACATCTCGAGGTGGAAATATGTAACTGCAACAAGTTATTGTTGAAATTATGGAAAGCCGGGGGGTCAGACTGAGTTTTGTAATAAAAGTTTACAGGCGTATTCATATTTTTGAGGAAAAATAGCTGACAGTAAAAAGTATAGAAACACATTACTCCAGCAATGCAGGTACAGCGCCTCCTAAAGTTTCAGAGTGGCAAAAACTGCATTGCCCAACATTGAGACTACAGCCAAACGTTTGTTTTGTAGCAGCAATATGAATATTGTTTGTCTAAGGTGTGTGTGTCTGTCTTACCCGGCTCCACTGAGCGTGTGCGAGGATTACACTGCTTGTGTCCCCTACAGCCTCTGAGCTCCATCAGCTGGACATGGAGCTGATTGAGAACTGTCCGATCTAAAGAGCTGACAGCATTTATCAACTGGAGACAAAAACAAGGAGGCAGAGAGAGAGTGAGAAGATAGCTGGTTTTGTTTGTGTTCAGGTAAATCACACTAAGTCTATCAGCCCAACAGCTATGGAGCCTCAGGAACTAAAATCAGAGTCAAGTGCAACACTTCTGGTGTTATCCAGCCTATCCAAGTTTCTTTAAAACTTCACAACATCAAGATGAAAACATGAGAAACATCAGATTTTTTGCCTTCTTTTACAAAATATAACATAATGTTTTTTTTTTTTTATTTTAATATATACTAATTGTGACATTGGACATGTACAGTGGTGTGACCGTCAGGCTGAATGTGTGTACTCAAAGCAAGAATTTGTAAATGAAAGGAACATGCAGATCTGTATCCAGATGTAGTTTCCTGCTGCAGACAGACAGGCAGAAGTCTTGGTTGCTTGTTTTAAGCACATGAGTCTAGAGTCTGGTGTGGAAAGGGTGTAACCCAGGGTATGTTTTTGGAGCTTCAATTTACAGATGTCCTCTGAACATGTCACACACAGGCAATCATAAAGTAAAGAATGAATGTTTTAAATGAGCAGACCGTGGGTTGCAGCTTTCTTGAGAATCACTCAACTAAACAACACGACTGTGTGACTGACGTCATTTGTCACAGGAAACCAAAGACTAAAAATTATAATTAGATAAAACATGTCCACATATCTTCATGAGAACCAGTTTGACTTTTAGATGATCTGAGTGAATATTTTTCACCGCCTTTCACAGGCCTGTTTGAGGGTTAAAGTTAGGTTAGGGTTTGGCAATTAGTTGTGATGTTTAAACTTAAGTGTAGAAGCTTAGGAATACATTAAATAATCCAAATGACTCTTACTCGGGTCCCCAGCAATGCAGTTTGAAGTGGACCTGAAGAACAGTTGTTAAGACAGGCACACAGATTTCTCTGATTGTTAGTGAGATGTTTTCAAATTAACCAATCAGCTCCTGTTCTTTATATTCAATGTGATCTGTCACTCTGCCTTTCAGGCTGTCTATCCTCATCCCTGTCTCAGACTCACCTGTGTTCCCATCTGCTTACTTGCACTTTAGTGTGTGTGTGTGTGTGTGTGTGTGTGTGTGTGTGTGAGAGAGAGAATGGGTGTGTGTGTGTACCTGGTAAGGGTCCGTGTTAAGGTCAAAGTACTCTAGGAAGCCGGTCGCAAACTCACAGAACAGGAAGTTGTGGGACTCGTTGATGGTCCTCAGACACCAGTACGTGTTGTTGTTGGCACTGGTGCAGGCGCAGAACGGACCCACTGCAACACACACACACACACACACACACACACACACACGCACACACACACACACACACACACACACACACACACACACACACACACACACACACACAAACTGTAAACAGTTGGTGTGATTTAAGAAATCACTTTATCCTTAACAAAGTAGCCATCCGGAAAGTAT